>CAXIVR010000004.1:124919131-124946631 GCA_964035755.1 Teleogryllus oceanicus
GATTATGCACAAGAAGTTAAGTGGAATTATGCGTTTAAATATATATAAACGAATTATATATATATATATATATATATAAACGAATTACATATATATATATATATATATATATATATATATATATATATATATATATATATGTATAAAGAATTATATTTTAAAAATAAAATTTAAAAAAGGTTTTAAAAATAAAGTCCAAAACAATTTACAAATACAACGTATTACAGTTATCTTACCTACAGAAAACATTATAAATATTCAATTATGCATAATCTATAAATGTTATTAAGCATATAAATTGTAAATATATACAAAAAATAAAATGTGAATGTCTGTTTATAATTTTTAAAGAATTACTTTTTTATAATCTCATTTTCTTATTTAAACTATACGAAAACTAAATCCATTGCTTATATGTTTGCTGTGTGTCAGTTTAATCTCTGAGTGAATTCCAGTTAATAGTTCATATATAATACTTAACAGAACTTGTGAGTAGTCGTAAATATTATCAAGATATTTTATTGATGATAACCAAGACGTGTTTTCAAAAATTTCACAGCTTATTTCATGTTCGAGAACTGAAAAATGAAGTCAAAACCTGCGACAGCCTTGGAACCCTTTCCTCTAGGTGTTCAAAGATTTAAAAATAAATTAACTAATGGTATTTGTAAACTTAATTAATTTAGTAAGTTGTATTATTATATCAGTTATTATTTGATTGTTATTGATAGTTTTATTGCTATTATTATTGTGTTAATTACTATTAAATGCGTTCCTATTCTAAATATATAATTATATTCAAAGTGGTATTGTATTGAAGTGTTGTGAAGTGTTGTGACGTGTTGTGCAGTGTAGTGCAATATAGAAGTAGAAAGAGAAGTGAATTTCAAATGTTGTGAAGTGAAGTGAAGGGAAAGTGAAGTGTAATTAAAAAGTCGTGTAATCTTGTATTTAATAGTTTAAAATAACTGTGCAGGTCAACCATAAAATGTAGTTAATGCTATTATTGTTAGCATATTATTATTATTATTATTATTATTATTATTATTATTATTATTATTATTATTATTATTATGTCCTTAAAGAATTTAATGTTACGTTGTTAAGTAATTTAAAGTTAATATTAGTAATATGTTAATTGTAGAGTTCTGCCACCAGGTTGTATGTACCTATCTGCAGAATAATAAATATCTATCTATCTATCTAAAACAAAAATACACTCTAAGTTTTGAAATCAGAAATAGTTAGTATATTCAAACACGTTTCTTCACGTTTAGTCTACAATTAATGTACTTTGTGTACTATTATGTCATATTCGTTTCGAACTCATTATTGTGTCTTGCTAATACATAGCCCACACGAATTGAATTGGGTAATTCTCTTCACATTAATTAAATTTCATCCAAACTTTTAGCATGAAATACATTCTTTAATACAATATTAGTTTTAAAGATGCCACATTTAACTTTTCTGTTGTATTGAAATTTCGAATATTTTGTGAGGAGTGGAGCGCGTTTAAGCCTTCTAAGGCCACTTCATCGGCGCGGCCACGCCCACTCCCTGCCCGTCGCCCCCGCCCGCGCCCCCGCTCCGGCACAAGAGGCATAAATTGCAAGCGGGCGGGGGCGGGGGCTCTTAATGGCTCCTTATTGCGTTACGAGAATTGCCTGCGGCTAACGACTGCTCGCGGCAATGCCCAGCGCCGGCCCTTCCTGCACCCGCGTCCTCAGGAGCCCAACCTCCGACCTGGCAGCAACCCACGTTAAAACCCCTCTGGGAAGTCTCGGGTTGTTTCAGGTAGACGCTCTTTGTGCATCTGTGACACGACTAAAATATAAGGAAACGGCATCGCTTTTGATCACCCAGAAAGCATTCAACCTTCCGTTTGAGAGAGATACTTCTCACTTTACAAACGCCCACCTTATTGTATTAAGTCTTTACTACATACCTTGTATGTCTCTACTGTTTGTATGACCCCAGAAATATCGGTAATATTTTAGGGTTTTAAGGAGAATAATGGTGTAGTATAACCACAAGTCGGAGTGTTATGCGAAGCTCAAATGCGATTTTGTCGTGGGTCTCAACAAATATTTACATGACGCTCGTGAGACCAGATAAAACACATAAAAGGAATAAGAATATTATACTTTCTGAACATGATCCTCAAAAATTGCAATTTAATTCCGATCATTTGCAATATGATTTTGCAAGCTTAGTTATTTCATTTCGACATCTCTTTTAAATTGGTTTCTAATCTCGTTCGTACTGAATTAATTCTTATTTTAATAAATGAAAATAAAGGCCCGAGGGTGGGAAAGAGTTAAAACAATAAGATAAAAAAATATACTTTACGCTTTTCATTCTGGGAAAAACAGAATGGAAAATATTCAACGTTTTGAAGCAGCCGCATGTGCGGATGGAAAATAAGGAATCACATAGTGTTTATTTACCATTCTTTTCAAATAGCGTCCTATTTACTTTCTCTTAAGCAATTATGTTCAAATTTACTTTCTCATTACCTGCTTTGAAACTGTCTTATCTGCCGTGCTCTCACAATGTGTTAGTTTTAGTTGCTTCCAAACGGTGGAAACCGTAGGATTACTTCTCTCTCGCATAATTAGGAAGACATTAAGACGGGAGGAAGAAAGGGGGATACGATTGTCCATACATCAGGCAGTGTAACAGTAATCTTACTTTATTTACAGCGGAATACGAATGTAATTTCATTTACACGCTCAAAGGCGGCCAGAAGCCCAAAAGGGGATCTTTGTAGAGTATCAGCGCCTCTGCTCGCTTCAGTGAATTAGCACTCTGGAACACTGCGACTTCCTTCGGAGTCGACTAAAAGCTACTAACTTAGAAGCTTTCTGCATTCTCACGGGCTCGGAATCCTCTTTATTCTATTTCTATTTTTTCAAATTTACGAATATATTTATCTAAATCACGAATTCCTATGAGCGCAGAAATTTAAAGAAAATTATGCAGCGTCCGGAATTTTGAAATATTTCTATTATTTCGTTAGTTACCCAGAAACTCGGGGGAAGTGCAAAAACAATGAAACATTAATGGAAAATGCAAGTAGTTGATTTTGGTATCCCGCCTATTGTCATACTGTGCATACTGATTCAATTATCATAATCCGTGCGTACCTCTTGTAATATGCATTTATGTCAACATCGTTTTACTTATACCTCGGAATGAATTCAATAGAATTCATCGTCGGAGTGCTTTCACAGACTTTTCTAAATCAGACTGGAGAAGAAGAATTCCGGATTAAAAATACAGCATGTAAATGGAGGGAAGGACAAAGTAAAAGGGAAGAAGAAATATATTGCTATTCATGAAACTGTATCATTAACTGACAGAACTTATACTTTTCTGAAGTAAACAAACATTATTTGTTAAAAAATTGAATATTTATATGCAATTAAACATATATCACTGAAGCAGCAAAAACCTGATATGAAAGAATAGAGCACAGTCTGGACGGTAAGAGAAAAAAGTCAGATTCGCAGTTTCGGGGTTGACTGTTGTTTTAAGTAACCTTTTTGGCTAACTAGTAAATTAATCGCATTAATAACTACCCTTACAGAGAGAATTTTCACATCCTGACATGAGAATTTTATTTCTTTTATCAAAACGAAAGCAATTACGAAAATGTCAATGAATCACAATAAGCATTAGGAACTACAGGTGACAAGACACTACCCTCCCAAAGCGGATAAACCTAGTTGCAGAAACAGTGGGATAATTATTTTCTTTGTGGTTTGTGTTTGATCAACAAAACATAAACTCGTAACATTCTGGATTAAAAACAATGTGTCTTTCTGGTTACAACATACGTTAATTTATGCGTAATAATAAATTTCACAGGAGCATACAAACCATTCACATGATGCGTGTAGTGATGGTATGCATTCTGTTAATTGTATTTATCCTTTGAATAGTTTAAAAGTTGTCTTATCAAAAAAAGTCACTAAAACATATCACTGTGAGCAGCTGGTATCTTCCAACTATCAATCAGTCCGAATTGAAATGTAAGAGCCTGTCATCTTTAGAACTCAGAAATGTAACTCACAAGGGAGGTGCAATGTCTTTTTGTCGCTTTGTGTCCAAGAGGCAATTCGAGTTGCATGAAAGTAGAGTGGATCGTCGTTTAAGGCAGATTCCGGGAAAATTGACCGGAAAACGGGTCAGTTGGTTAGACATGGGATGCGCTCCAGATACCGCGATTGCAGCAACGAAATTCACGTCTGTGCATTGTCCCCTTTGTCCTCGTCACCTCATTGCCCTTCCGCGGCAATCCCTTCTCATCAGGAGAACAAAACACACATTATTCTGCTTGGAGGGGAAAATTCTTTCTTACACACGTCATATTCCCAGCTCAGTTTAAATAAAAGTTGTTCCAGATGAAGAAGGTAATCGTCATGAATCAGTAAACAGAAGAAATGCAGAGGAGAGAATGATATTATATCAGCGAAAACACTTCCAGTCCGAAGAGGTTCCTAGGAACTCCGGACGATACTGAAGAAGAGACCGCACAGGAATCACGAAGCGGTGCATGAATAATTTTGACTGTATTCAAACATCGTATTGCATATCATGTGAGAGTTTGAAAAATCCTTAACGAAAAAATAAATTAAAATTTAAAATTTAAAACGTGCACAAAAAATTAATGTATATTTATTTGTTTTACTTCATTTTTAATTTGACATAATTAATAATTACTATTTTTTAAATATTGGACGAATTTAGTCGCTGTTTGCAGGAGAATTCTAGCGGCCGGTAGCTCTGATTGGTAGTTTTCCGTGGTTTCTCCGATCAACACCAGGCGAATGCCGGAGCAGTACCCTACCAAACGTGCCACGGACCGCGCGCGATCTGTTCTTCCCCTTCCTTGTCCTATCCTTCCCCTTACACACACACTTACACTAACATGCACTACACTACCACATATTCCGGGAGACCGGTCGGGAGCTTAGAGCTTGTCCCGGCTGGGGCGGTGCCCCGCTGGTGGGAGAGTCCTGGTTAGGGGGAAACCCCACTAGCCAACGGTAGGTCGGCGCCGGATTCGCCATCCAGCGGGGAGATCACCGCCATATCCAGAGAAAAACATGCACTACACTAACGGGACTAATGACCGAAGCAGTTGACGCGCCCGGAAACACGAAAGAATCAATCAATCAATATTGGACGGCGATTTGAACTATGTAACGGCAAATCAATTTGTTTCTGACAATATTTTTGCGAATTACATTAGTTTGTATCTCCGAAGATAAATAATAAATTTAACAAATCGATACATAAATTAATCACCTTCACAAGTATTTTTCTAGTATATTGCACAACTCTTCAATATTTCTCTGTTCTCTGAGAATTAAAAATGTATCCTCAATACATTAAATTTATCATCTTATTTCTTGTACTTTAATTTTTTTCAATTTTTTTTTTATCAAGTAAATAGTAACATCAAAATTACAGAAATTGTTTCACGTTCTTGAGCTCTTGACCACGTTTATTAATGCTTTGTAATTTTGTTAAGTTATGGTCGAAAAAAATCATTTAATTGCCAACGTTTCGGATTTTATTAAGCTTTTATCAAGGCTACACCAAAAGGATTTAGTAGTAGAGTGATCGATTTAGTAAACCTGTGAATAAGAAAAAAACCTTCCTTGTTGCCCCAAGGAAGGTTCATAAAAGCCGAAACGTTGAAGTATGCACTGTCTGAAACTCAAGAAAATTACGTAGTAGAAATTGTTTCGTCTCCAAGATATTACTATCCAATACATCGGAAAATAACAGCAGATGGTTTTGTTTGCGTTGCAGTTTAAGCGTGAATCGGTGATCCTACAAGTACACAAGTATTGATAAATAAAACAAGATTTTATCAAGCATGTACCAAACAGTAGAAACTGAACCATGTCTGAACGAGAGTTTTACGAATACTGCGAATGGGTTTTGTGTAAAGTAAAAGAACCGAACCCTTGTTTCATTAAAATATCACAATGGACTTTACTGTGGAGGCTGTACAGTCCGAAATCGCGATTCAATTGAAGATAAAATGCTCCTCGGAACGACACGGGGCGCTGCCAACGACGCTTGTGCAGCCAGCGCCACATTCCGCTATCGACCGCCGCTCCGGGGCGGGCAGTGGCGACTGTTTCCTTCGGCGATCTGCCCTTAGCCGGTTCCGTCGTCCCTCGTTATGCGCCTTGGCTTGCTCTGCGACCTGCGGCCGCGGGGGCGGGGGGGGCAATGGCGCACACACGATGGAGAGGATCGTGAAATAAGGGCGGTATGAGCACGGGAAGGCGAGGAGGCGGGGGGGGGGGCAGAATATCGAGGCCGATGGAACATACGAGTACACGAAGAAAAGTAATAAAAGAGGTCACAGTTCTTTTGTGAACTTGGAATCACGAAGATATTCATGAGTTAGAGGAATTGGTAACGAAGAAACTGTTTGTGGAAAGAGTGGGATTGCGATCCTTGAGGATAGTGTGATTAAGAGGGTAGAGCGCGTAGTTAAGGATTTCAAAAGGACAAAATAAACATGGAGATACATATGATGCATGCCATTCTTCTTTTTTATGTCAGAGGGACAGAGACAAAGAAAGGGAAAGGGAGGAAAAAAGAAGAAAGTGATCGAAGATGCGAGTGGGGATAATAAGAGCAACCTGATCAGAAGTTTAGAAATCAGTCGTTTAGAAATAAGGCGGTGCCGCGAACAGTTTTGTCAACGATTGTACTCGATCATATTCTCTTGGACTTCTCGTCTGTCTCTCCCTGCCACAGTTCCCAGAATTATGAGCTCGTAACTCAGTGCGTCACATAAACGGGGCGCAGTCTATCGGCAGCCACTAAATTGCTCTTGCCAGCCGCTATGACGTTGGCTGCGAAATCCAGCAAATAAAGGCGCGCCATTCTAAAAGGAATTCCGAAAAAATATCAGGTTCTTCGTTATTAGATCGAATACAAATCTTGACATTCACAACTACTAGCTTAAAGTTAATTTTATATTTTTTGCCTCGGTGAACAAGCTGATACGTCAGTTTTTTTCAGAAAATAATAAAATCTACTACTGTTCTATTCTAATCATTATGTACTCATGTGCATGATTGAAAGTCCTTCTACTTGCTCAGTAATAGGCGCACGTGTGTTTACGAAGATAACATAAATTTTATAAACTCACAAAACAAAATAATACAATAAAATGTATATATAATAGTTTATAGCTACCGCATTAGATTGCAGTATACTATTTTACTCATTGTCAGTTAGTTTGTTGCTGTACTCAATACAACATTATTGGGTGAAGAAATGACATATTACGTTTTCAAGTTTATCAGAAATATTTTTCTTTCTTTTCGTCTTCTAACATTTTTCTTCACATTTATTCTTTTATGGCATGTTTCAACCTTTATGATCCCTTGTTTGGAAAGGTGAATGCGATGTTAAAAGGGAAAAGATAGAAAATAAAAAAGACAGCACATACGTAATGAATATGAAAAAGAAACCGAAGTTGTGTTGACTGAGCTGAAGGCATTTGCGGAGAAAAGTCGTAAAGAATGGATGAACTTGGGATATCAAACATTTGTCAGATAATGATTGGAAAAAAGAGAAAGCGATTAAAAGACGTTTCACAGTAACTATGCGACAGTTGAAGAATGAAGATTACTGGAAAATAATTCACTTGTTCTTCCATTATTTCGACAAGAAATGTTTTAATATTTCCAAATATTACTCTTATTTTCCTTGGAATTTTATGCGAATATCCTGTAATGAGGGATTTATTGAACAAGGATTTATAAATTGTTAAATAAATCAATGTGTACACACATTTAATAAAATATTTAAAGTCATTCAAATTATTTTCAATACGTGAAATGCATGTTAAATGATAATTTGTAAGCTTTTTACGGATTCCCTAATACTCTTTTTTTGTAGTGGTAAGTTTGAGAAGCAGACATCTGCACGACGAATTTTCAACGCCAAACACCTAGACTCTTCTGCCCAATAACGGTGTAGAGAAACACTAGATGTAACATACTGTGAAAAAACGGGCTGTAGGAAACCGCCACATGCAGTTTCTTTTGAAGTGGAGGGTCTAAATAATGGGATCAGACGATAAAATCCACTTCGATCCATTTCAAACAGTTTGGAATTAGACATTGTTTTTACTATAAGACAGAATCTTCTGCAAGCAGGTCAGTGGATCGGCCACAATATACGGCGTGACTACTGACCGCAAAGCATTTCCACACGGAGACGTGAGGATCAGGAAGCCTTAGAGTCGGGATGGTCAAGTGGGCGGCTCACTTGCCCCGGGCCAACGCTTGCTCGCTGCTGCTCGAGTCAGCCCCTAGGGATGCAAAATCAGGCGTTGCTCGCAGTACTGATGGTGCGGAATGCGGATGGTGCGGTACGCAGTACGGATGGTGCGGTAGAGTCTAACCGTTCAGGCTTATGCAACGACATATTTAGTCTTAAAGTCTCCCGCCAGACAGGTCGTTTTCTCACTCTTTTAATTACCTGATTTTGTTTCTGTAATGGTGCAATAGTGATTATATACGTCTTATACTATAAGGTTTTATTTGAAGAGATGCTCGTAAAAATTCTTGAGGTTGTAGTTCTGTTGTGCTGCGTTTTGTTACCTTGAGTTCATAAAATTCGCTCAATCTTTTATTAAATTTGGACCTTCGATAACGTAAAAGACGCTTAAAAGAATGGTGCAGGTCTCATGTTTGTTGAAATGCCTGATTTTTCGAAAATTTAAAAAATTACAACCACAATTGCGAAGATACAATTTTTTCTTAATGAAGTGTGTTCATCAAACACATTTTCAAATCGGGTCAAGTTACATTTTTTGAAAATATTAGTATTTTTTAGTAAATTGGTGTCAAACAAAGTCGTGCGGTCCGAATTTACTGCGCTTCATGAACGTAAAATGAAAGTAATGCCAGGCAGTTGAATGCTACGTAAGTTAGAATTTGTATATTATTTCAAATTTCTTTGTTCGTTTCTTATATCCAAACTTTTTTTATACGTTTTGAAATTAGTCTTTTAGAAATTATTTAAAACCTATATTAAATTGCGTCCTTCAATTGAGTTAATGTGAAAACGAAAAGATGATTTCGCTTTGCTTAATAAGATGTGTGAATGAAGAGTAATGCATGTAAAAATCGAGTAATTGTGATGAATATAAAAATATTATATTTAATTATAATATTTTTCTATCCATTTTAATTTTTTTGCTAGCGGTATCAACAATGGTAACTGGCAAAATGTGTATCCCATACGAATTATCAGCCATTGTTGCTCTTGCGACGCATTGTTGCAACGACGCTCTGATAACAGAAGGCGATATTGACGACTGCCTTTGTTCGCGGTAATATAAACTAATAATTTTATTTACGGCTAAAATACGCATCCTGCATCGTAGGTACATTTATGTAGAAAGTGAATACACTGAATTCAATGGCAGAAAAATGTTTCCGTTGGAACATTTGAATTAAAAAGATATATGTATTGCTCACGCTTCTTTGTATAATACTTTTTAAAGGAAAAATTTATATATTTACACAGTCATTAACAATATTGCGAGAAAGTGCGTGCTGTTGTAGCGTTTCTAGTTTAGCTATTAAATAGAAACTTGATTTTTAAATTGAAATAATTAAAAAAATTAGTGTTTGGAAAACATATTGCCTCTCCAATTATTTTTCCCTTTCCTGTCAAAATTCAGGGTTTGCAATACGCGTTATAACGCTTAGTTAATGACGTAATAATAAATGACGTAAGTTGGGGAACAGCAGCTATTCGAGCAATGAATGGTTCATTCTGGTACGGCTCTGGTGAATTGGACACAAGTCTGAAAGGGGCAAAATTAAAGAGGAATACTTAACATTGCGTGTTCTCAACAGGAGCCGCAGAGAATGTGATTCAAGAAGGGATGCGAGGCGGTTCGCGGTTGCAAAGGGAGCGACAAAACGCGAACGGTGGGTGCAAGAGGATTCGCGGCGGAAGAGTACAGAAGAAGATGAAATGTAAGTACCAGCGCAGCTATGAATGTAACCAAGCAGATGCTGGGAAGTAAAGAAAGAAGATAGGAGCATCACTAGTAGATGAGGGATCCTTAAAGGACCAACATAGGATGCGAGGTCGTTCCACATGGATAGAGAATTTGCTGTGATGGGGAAGGGACTGTACAAGAGAGGAAGTGGATTAGAAGGGAAGATCTGCGAGGAATATGTCTGAAAGTGAGACAAGAGCGAGTTACTTCATTGGACAAATCGTTGTCTGCGGGCGCGTTTGAGTGTTGCTTGTGTGGAGAGTCACAACTTAATAAACTGCGGAAGTAGTGGGACGTTAAGGTGGTTGTTTCTAGGGCAGAGGTAGTTTGAAGTCGCCTGAACGGGGAAGACGCGAACCCTGCGGGCTGCGTGCAATCAGACGTAACGAGCCGTCGGCCCTTGGAGCGGCCGCAAGACTCCGCCCTCGGTGGCTCTTCGCCCTCTAACCCAATTGTTAGCGGTGTCTTCCTTTTAGCGGCCTAATTGGTTCCTCGCAATCTGGACCACACCTTTAACAGGACTCCAAATTGCTAACGACTGGCGGGAGGAAGGACTTTGCAGTTGGTAACACGTGGAAGTCATTCCGCTTCCAGGAACAAGGGTTTTCGTTAGTTTCTTTGTCATTTACTTTTTGCTCGGATTCATTTCATCAGCTTGTAAATGTGATTTAATGAACTGATAGTAATACGAATAAAAGCAGATTTTTAAGTTACCTATATAATAGAATTATAAAACTATTACTAGAAAATAGAAAGATCTATTATTAAACAGAATTTCTTATTTCAAAAATGAATTTTTAGTTGTTAATATATCTTGAAATTCACTGGTAGTAATTTGATTTAATAGAAGCTTTTAAAAAGAAGATACATTTTGCATTTATAAATACATGCAAACTACATTTAATTATTTCATATTTCATCTTTCAAAAATAAACAATAGGAAATGTCATAGTCAGATTAAAGTCACTAAAAATATTCAATGGTTTTAATCCCAAGACAAACAAATGTTCTGGCAGTTACATTTAAGTTGAATTTAGTGTTGCAATTTATCTGAACTCGCCGTCTGGCGGATCTCAGATTTTCGTTTGAAACAAATTACTCCGGGGGAGGGAAACACCGCGCCTTCCGCCCACCCCATTGCTCGCAGCCGACGAACAAGAAATCGCGCTTGTCGTCGACTCCATTTCCCGACGCGACAAAAACACGCTCCCTCTCGCCCCCGCTCCCCCGCTCTCGCCCACGCTGCCGGGGCAGCGCCACCGGGGACTGAGCGGCCGCCGGCACTCGCCGCTCGCAACCCCCTCGTTAAAGAAGTCGCGCGGACGCAATTAGGGTGCAGGGGGTGAGCCCCCGAAGGCACTCGCAAAGAGCTGATGACACCTGGGTCCTTGACTCTGCTGTTACAATACGCAATACTGTCACTACACATACACTACTGTCACACACACATACAGTCACAATACCTCACTGTATTGCGTGCGGGATAAAACATCGTTTGTTTATAAAACTATTATTAAATAACATCTTTCAAGCAGGTGAGCAAATAAATAAAAAAAACTTGATTTTATTTCCAAAATAAGATGCTATTTCTAATCACTATTCTTATTTTACTACCGTACTTGATTTCACCAGCATTGTTTTTATAATCTGTTCGTTAATTTGAAGCAATTTTATGTATAATGTCTGCGGTCAATTTATATTATCAAGGAATTGGGTTAATAGATTATGTCGGTGTATTTTATTTTACCATCAATTTTAGTTACAGTAAAGTGGGGTACTATGTCGTTATTCCATGTTCTTGTGCTGAATTTTACGTCATGTTGAAATAAAGAATTTACTTATAAGAGTAATTACTAATTTTTATTTATTCATTAACTACACCATCTATGAATCTAAAATAGGAAATTGTTCCTGAATAGTTTTAATGCTAAGACACACAAATGTCAGTAATTAACGCTTAAGGCAAAATGTTATGTCTTGTCACATTTGCAATAATTGTCATGTCGATCATATCCAACAGGCATTTAAAACGTAAAACTAAGTATTTACGAATAAATATATTTGTGGAAAGTTTCAAAACAATGTATGTAGTACATTTTACTGCATTGCATATATTTACGATTACTAAAAAGGCGCATGTCATTACATTTACTTTCTCAGTACTTCAGTCCTCATTTCTGTTTAAGACAATCTTGGGTATCTGAGATTTCTCTTTTTTGAATTTATTCAGAGCTTTTGCAAATATTTTCAACTTCGCAGGCATCATCTTTATCTTTTCCTATCATATTACAGATTAACTGTGACTATGCTTATGGTTCCTGACAGAGAAATATTTAGAATCAGTGAAAACTGAAAAGAACTAGTAAAGTAAGGATAAAAAGGATATTTATACCTATTATTGTAACTGATATTTAACAAACGAGGGTATTTATATCACATAATAAAGCTGTACGTAAACACAAAGCAGCAATAGCAGCAGTAAACTATTTTTAAGAATCTTTGAGATATTTAAAATAATTCTGAAGTTGTTACTACATGGTAACAGGAGAAATATCCGTACACTGAAAAAAAGGATACTATAAATCACAACAAAGTTTCAGTAGTTACACAAAACCTTCGTATGCGAAACAGAGACCTTGTTGCTTTACTCCCTTTCCTGGTTACAACAGCATCTAAGATTGCTGACCTTGATGGACCAACCTTGATGGACCAACCGGCCTGTGATTTCTGAGAGGTTGGTGTTGCTTCATAAACGGACCTGTCGGCTTCATCAAGCCTAATCATGTTGCAAAGCACTAGCTGGCCACATCAGCCAGGTACCGTGTCAGATTAATTACGTATTGAAGAAAATATACATTGAAAAACATTCAACATCTGTTAAACACACACAATATATATATATAACATTATTTCAATTACATAATAGAAGCATGATGCGATAATTATGACTTTATCAAGCAAAGAAAACATATGTCATTCTTGCTCAAAACGGGAACGAAGTTTGCGACAAACTGTAATAATTATATTATTTTCCATCTGCGCTGTTACACATGTAAATATAAATGTCGAAAGACACTAAATACGTCATATATTTATCAGATACCAGTCCCAGGCCCTCGGCGGGCTCTTGGAAGTGCGTGGAGGGGGGACAGGAAGTTGTGCGCGTGCGCACCAAAGCTTGCTGGAACCTGACCGCAACGCAATCCTAAGAACTAATCCGTTCATCCTAAGAAAAATCCTGATCTAAAGAAATACAAATGTAAGTTCACTACATAAGAACTAATTTGAACCATCGGTTGTTAAATTAATCTTGCATTAAAACTACTGCAAACGAAGAAGGAGAGCATGCGTGTTGCTGGGCGATAAGGACCCGATATCAGCTGAGGATTGACGAGGAAGCGCGGCTCGTTGGACCACAGCGTCGCGCCGCCGATCGGCCTACGAGGACATACTTTTCAGTATTCAGTACATTTTGGAAGGGCTAAGAGAGTGACTGGCCCTTCAGGAAAATTACTTCGTAGTGGCAAAAAGCGCATCGTTGTGAAAGTTTTCAATTTGTTATTGTAGAAAAATACGTCGTTGGCAAAGCAAATCGTTGAACGTACTATGAGTTCACTGGTAAGTACCGTATTCAAACTTATCGTGCTGTATCAGTGTGAATTATAATCTAAAGGATATTGGTGGATATCTTATAATATGCGCCAGACTACAGAGTCTAAATTATCTCTTTGAAGTGAGCATCTTATTTCATTGGAAGTAAACCGGCGAATGAAGTTCGAAAGAAAATGATACCTTCATTTACACCGCCTATTTGAAATCAAACAAGAATTGTCAACCAAGATTAAAACATAATGGTGGAATGGAATTACGACTTTTAGGTACGTATATATTTCTAACATGAGTTGTAATAATAGAAAGGCCTATATTAGTTTATTAGCATTTCTGTTGGACATAACCTACAAAACTTGGCCATTAATCCAGCTCAAAGTTATTTTAATGTAAATTGTAAAATTCCTCTAAAAGCTTATGTCGAACAAGATAAACAATTATTTCGTTTTACATCATCAGTTTGAATCCTTCCAATTCAATTTCTAATGTTGTTTAGTGTATATAGAGGGCTTGGCTTCCAAACTCATTATTTTGCATTCATTAGTGCTTTTTGTTAATAGACAAAAAAGTACCTATTAAAAAAGTTTAAGTTATCTGATTAGCTTTTAATACTCACTTAACCATTGCAAATTCGTGTTAAAATTTTAAAAAATAATATGTATTATGTTGCCAATTCATTGAAATAATTTTAATATAGTCTTGAAGTGTCATTAATGGCAATTAGAAATTGTAGAATTAATGGGTGTGTAGTATTCCCATATTTATAAGTGTACAGAATTTTGATTACTGTATTTAAATTCAGACTAAAGCCTATCATGTTCCTTAAATAATTGAACAAAATAACAATGCATTTCTCAAAAAGAAACTGCTGTAAAACACTTTATATTTTTTAATTTTTTATTTTTCAGTAATTATCACTTAAATTATATTTTCAAATACTATTGTATTAATTTTATTTTTCAGGTAGTTTTTGGCACAAGTGAAGGAAATTGGTCATGTAAACAGGTGATGGTTCATCGATGCAGATATTAATGGATATTGTTAATTCTAAATGGCTATTGCATGACATGATGACTATGACATGATCATGAACATGTATTTGAAGGTGGCCAATATACATTTTGCTAATTTTAAGCATCATGGACTTTTGTGATTGCATTCTTATTTAACATTCACAAAATGTGTATACATTAATGGTTCAATTTTTTTGTGTGTATCATTTTGACCAGGCAAGTTATTTTAAAATTCTCATTAGGTAATATAACTTGTGTTATAATTCTGTTATAGTTTCAATGTGTACTATGTAGTAGTGCTCTCAGAATGAGTATGAGTAATATAAAAAAATCACATTCCCTCTAGAAAAGTGTCATTAACTTCAAAATGCTGGTTTTTCAGGACATTGTTTTACAACTAGAGTTCTGAATCAAGTTCATGGAGTGTGGCCATTTGTAATTTTCTTTTGAAAGATTATTAATTTTTACTTTGGTTTCCAAGGAAAAAAGATTTCAAGTTTTTCATAATTTAGGGTTCTCCACAGTGTGCTGTTTGTGGCATATAGTATGGATAACATTGCATTCTCAAACATGCAATGATTTTGGCTATTATTCATCTTCAAAATTACCAGAGAAAAATATCTCAGGTTGTGTTAATGATTCTTGGGCAAAGGAATGTCATTACTGTTGTAATAGTGTTGACCTTGATAATTTTCTGAAACATTTCCCTTGCCAAGTGAACAAAATACTTTCCTCTTGAAATAAAACAATTCAATATTACTAAACATGATTCTCGTGCCCTTTAAAATGCTAAAACCTGCATACATATGCCAGATAAAATTTGACAAACCATGCACAATCAAATTTTAGCTTGGATGCTTGGTTCCTTTTTCATTGTCTTCTGAAACAGGAACACTAAACAATTTTTCAAAATTTTACTCATTCAAATTCATCTTTTTGTGAGAAATAAATATTTTTGAACATTTTACTACATCACCAGAAGTAATTGGAGCATATTTGTAAGATGAAATCTGAGCTAATGTGAGAGGTCAAATTCTGCATTTTCTGCTCTTGAATTACAATTTTTTTCTTTAAATTTCATAGAAGTTTTAAATCGAATTTGAATTCATTGGTTTATATAATGTTTCCTTGGCAGTCACACTTGCATGTCCAAACACTAATTTCAAAGACTGTAATATCTTCAACAATATTTAATGACTTCAATAGAGGTAATCCTGCTGTTTTCAGTTTCTTGGTATAGGCAATTTTACAAAATTTAATTACATATGCATTTTTATTTTGTCTTTTCAAATACATGGTTTTATAACATATTTTATTTTATATTTTGCATGCAAGCAGACTGAGTCTGCACCTAATTATTTCCCCTTCCCTTGTATCACTGTCAGTTACCAATGATACTGAGTAGTATCTATGTGTGTGTGAAATTAATCAATAGTATTCGAAGAATATTAATCTAAGAATATCCCTTTCAACATTCAAAATTTAAGTAGTATATGACTTGGTGTAGGGATCACAGAATTTTGAAAATGTGCACACAATTCACTTTTCCCCATAGGACGTCATACGCAGTTTTTAACTGTTTTTTGACGTAAAATAAATAAATAAATAAATAAATATAATAGAATATAATCCTAAATTTTGAAGCAATCCAGAAAAGTATGCATTTAACAAAATAATTTGCCAAATTTAAAAGTCACTTCAGAACTGGTTATTAATTTTCTAAGAAATCTTATTATTTGACTCATCCGATAAAATGAAGGCCAATCATTTCGTCCCACGCTAAAGTGATGAGTCTTTTCCCACCTTACACAATACTAAAATTATTATTTATCCCGACCTCTCACTATATTTATTCGCTGTTATTGAGTGCACATTCTTGTCTACAATTTTTTATTGCTGCAGTCAGGTGATAATAACAATAGTTATGACATTAACTTGTTGGGAGTGTAGGATTTGTAAATGCAGCCTAATGAGCTTATTCATTGTCAAATGGGTAAAGAGGTTTCTAAGCAATGCGATTGATTCAGTATTTTTTGAGTTTAAAAGATTAAATTAAATGGGAAAAAAATGATTTTAAATGCCCAAATCAATGCTGGGCAACATTTTAATTCCAGTTTTTAAATTAATTTAACTAATTTGATTTGATTTTATAGTATGTTTGTTCATTTAGAATACAGAAATTGAAATAACAGAAGTAAAAAATATAAATGTGATTTATGTTGGTGATTTCATGCATATACTTTTTTGATTTTAACAGAATGTAAATTTATGAATTCATTGTAATTTTAAACTGTTAATTTTATGTAGATGAATTTTGTGCTAGTGAATGCAAGAACCCTAAGTTTAATCAAGGAACTAATAGAATTGAACCCTTAGTAACCAAAATTAATATAAACATAAACAAGATTATGAAATTTGTAAAATGAAAGGTTAAAAGAAATAAACAACAAATACATTCGAAAATAATTTTCAGCTACATATTTAGCCATAATTTAAATAAATCTAGGCGTTTTTATAAAATGAAAGTGAATTAAATTTGTTTTTTGGGGATCAGCAATAAAAATTGCTATTTAAATGTACTTGTGAAACAGTTTTAAAATAGTTTTGAAACAGTAATAAAACGTTTTTAAAATAATTTTGAAACAGTTATAAAGTATTTTTGGAATAATTGCTAATGACTGTAAACATGTTCTTAGTCTCCTTGTGTATTTAATCCACCTGATCACATAAATGATTAAGTGGTACATCAATGTTTCATTATCATTTGTTAGGTATAAAGTTTATGTCAATATTTTTCGTTTTATTGTGAGTTATGCTATATTTTACACATTTTACTTTACTAAATAAATATTTTAATGTTAAATTTTAATATTTTATTTCTAGGTACATGCTGTTTCAGAATATTCATTATATATAATATGTATTACTTTCATTCAACAACAATGCAGGCATGATGATGTATGTATATATGTATGTATATGATGTTTTGATGTTTGTATATCTGACGTAATAACAGTCAGACTGCAAAATTTAAAGGATTTTGAGCCTTATTGTGAAATTTAATTATTACTACATGCATTACTATTACTACATAATTTTTATGCAATTATTTCCGCTTTTACGGTGTCTGGTTGTGTAGGTAAATATACAGATCTGTTGTTGGATCAAAAATAAATAATGAATATTTTATTAATAGCAAGTACTACGCAAACCCATCCTATACCCGTCGACGATCAATACTTGTAACACCAATAAGAAATGCTTAAATAAGGCAACACGTACGACTGGCCCTTCAACCAGTATAGCTGTGCAAGCCGACACGGAAGGCCGGCTCCTTCTGTCAGTTTCGTCCGGATGCGTCATGACGGTAGGCTGGATCATCCAACCTGTGTTGCTCGCTTACGCCGAGCAGATAGCCAACTCTTCCAACAAGGTTGCTTGGGCTCGGCAGCTTCTACCCGTGCACTTCTAACAAGGTGAATTCAGAGGAGTGCAACATCGGACTCTTTACGATGCAACATTTCGTTCCAACTATCTCTGGCACGAAACATCAACAGGTTGGGCCTATATTATCATGTGTTCCCTTGATACAGTATAATGGATCAGGTATACTGCAACTGTTCTTTTTTCTCCGTGTATTATATTCTAAATAAGGAACTCAAAACACGAACTTCAGCTGTGTACAGATTTTGTAATTTATCACTTAATGTGCAAAATGACATGAAGAATGGAATAAGAACACAATTGATGTAAGGTGGGTAAATCAAGTTAATACATTATTTATGAATTTAAAGAACGCAGTTCTTCATTTTAGTTTATTGTGATTATATATATATATATATATATATATATATATATATATATAAATCATTAAAACATAAATTAAATTGTTGTAGTGTGGTTGTAAAGAACATTTCGGTGTATTGCTGCAATAAGTTGGAGCGGGCGCTAGAGTGAGTGTTGCGTACGAAAATATGATGGTAAAAGAGTAAGTTATAATCTTTACGTCCAAAGTTAATTTGTTAATTTTGTCAAAATAAATCAATTATCTGACCTGCTTATGTTAATATATGATTGCAGAATAATTCTTGAATTTCAACGACCATCTGGAATGAGATACAATTTACTACATTTATGAAAAAAATAAACATTTGAAGATGCGTCAAGTTTATGGGCAGGATATTAATATTAATTGACATTACTTTTTAAGCGTTTTGCTTAGGAAGGTATTTCTTGTTACCCTCGTATACCTTAATTCTGAAAATACTGGAGAAAACAGTGAACTGTTGATTTAAAAGCTTTTATATTATTTGTGAACATACGGATTTTTCTCTAGTCGCAAATATTATGAGACGAGCTTTGCTCTCTTAGAGAAGAAAGTGCTTACCAGAAGACGGTCTATTTCTAACAAAATTACCGTAACTTTACGTCCACGCAATTACTAACAGTATTTCTTTAGAGAGAGAGAGAGTCTATGGAAATAAATTCCCACAGAAGGCCACTAATTTATGGCCAATGACTCGTAAAAGCTGCATTTTCGTGTTCTATGGTCCGGAAGTGATAGCACAGCGCCATCTGAGGTGAACTCAGAAAGCAGTTCCTTCTGCGGCCTCGGTTCCATCCTTCTGCGTGAAGTCCTTTGACAACTTTGTGGCTGTTAAGGAAGTTCCCGGGGCCCTCAAAAACGCCTGAGATCGTTTCCGAAAGAGATACACAATTCAAGTTAGCACGCACAGAATATACCATATGCGAGAGGCGTAGTTTAAAACAAATGTCATGCTTTGTTAGAACCTAGAGGACGTAAATATTGAATTTCGATAATAACACAGAATCCTACAA
Source organism: Teleogryllus oceanicus (assembly GCA_964035755.1). Classification (NCBI taxonomy): domain Eukaryota; kingdom Metazoa; phylum Arthropoda; class Insecta; order Orthoptera; family Gryllidae; genus Teleogryllus; species Teleogryllus oceanicus. Next base: position 124,938,659 of record CAXIVR010000004.1, read on the forward strand.
AAGACATGATGTATGGAAAACAACTTTTATTTCGTTTCCTGCAATCTGAAATGGAGACAATGTATGGCCGGATTGGATGCCTCAGCGTGTGTCGCAGTCAGATATTGCGTTTTGCGCGTTGGTGCTAATAAAGGAACAAAAAGAGTTACATGGAGGATGAGGGCACGGTTCACTTTTTATGGCATTGTCCCATCATGAATCACTGATTAATTAAATTAACTCGGCGCCGCGCGCTCGTTTTACGACTCATTTCGGAGACTCCGTCTAAATTCAGGCGTCCCTGGAAAATTCTCCGGAACTTTCTTCTCGTTAGACGCAGCCCAGGACAAAGTTGATGCTCCCAAGCGTTCCTTGCAGTTTAGAGTCGTAGATAAGACACGAGCGTTTGTGTGGTAGCTCTGGAGCTAGTGAGGAGGTGAAGACAAAGACAAGAACTCTACTGGCGGACAGTGAAGTAGGGAACGAGGAGAGGAGGGAGGGCGGGAAGCAGTTGATAATAACGCCAGCAACACTACTACAACTACTGCACTATACAGTATGCAAGAAGCAACTACTTATCGACGAAGGATACATCTGGGTCAATAGTTCGTGTGATAACTGCAGAATTACTGTAGTGCTATAAATGTAAAGTCGTACGGAGCTATAAATGTAATGTCGGAGAAGTGTTGATAGCATGGAGTTTGACCGTGCACATGAACTAAAGTCAAGAAGCTATAGATTGCAGTAATAAGGATAGACGAAAGATATCCAATTAATAATTGCGACCGTTCTGTTCTTGCTACAATTAGTTAAGAGACCTCTTGGCTCATATTTACCTTTAAAAGTTTAACAAACTAGACGAAAGAAATTTATCGAGGTAAATTAGTGGCAGTGACATCTGGAAATCCTCAATGCCAAACACTAGAGAAGAACAGGCTTCTAGCGTACGAGTAAGTTTGATTGTCACAGAAGAAGCAACATAAGTTAAAATGGTTACTATGGGGAAAATACCCCACGAGAGGAGCCAAACGAATGCTATCGAAAGTTATGGGCATTCTACACAGCTACACTTTATGATGAGTGTCGAGAGAAGCGTTGGTTCAGTGGAGCTGATTGAGCTGGCATATCTACCGTGGTTGCTCCAAGCCGAGTGTCAAAGCGTTCAGGCACTAATTGTGCAGTGTGAAAAAGCCAATTAAAAGTAAGGAGCCAGTTCCTCAATCAATCATTGACATGTACTGTTAAGAAGAGTATATTCCTATTATTCAGTTGCATAACCTCGAACGAAATGATACCAGTGTAAAATTGACAATTATCTTTAATTAAATTATATATTCAGCAATACACATTTCTTTTTTATTACATTTATATCACACAGAAACGCTTCATGAATCTAAATTTTGTCTGTTATATATGTAAATCGGCGACGGAGACAGCGGCTGGAAGGGTGAAGGAGACAACCTCTGCAGTGGCGGCACGTGTGTGACCGCATTGGGAGAAGGAAGTCGAGTTACTTTGCCTCTGCTGTCGAAAGAACACAGAAGGCACTTAAGGTGGTTTGTTCGAGCCAGTCGTTAGTCAAACACTTAACCATTTATTACATCTATGAATTAACAATAGCTGATTGTAAACGTAAACGCAGCATTTAAATAATTGTTTGTAAATAGTTAAAAGATAAGTATTTATAGTTGCTCTAGAAGCACAATATTTACTAATAAACTTTGTTTCTCGCATGATTTTTCATTTTTATAGATTGGCTATTCTTAAAACAGGTTAGGGTAACTTTGGCGCCCTATTTTGCTTTCTTTCCGCGTTGAATATTAGTGCACATTGTTTATATTGAAAGTAAATTATCCTCAAATAGTGTGTGGCATAAAATTTAAGTTAGGTTGGTTTCCTTTCGTACCCAAAGAGATACAGTGCTGACAATATCATAATTTCTACAACATAACTCCTAGACCGAGGGCCAGTACTTCCCACTGCGATGAATTTGGGGGCATTTTTTTTATCAATTACTCCTCAGAATGCACGGTGAGGTATGTTACATTTAATATCTGATTCCTTAAACAAATGTACTACATATTAAATAAAAGAAAATAGTAAATTCACCGCATACGTTCTTCAATAATTTGAAAAAACATATGCCCGCGAAAGTTTTTTCGTAAGAGCCTGTACTAATTTAAACTTCTTTTATTCAAAAATTAGGCCGGTAAGGGCCAATTTTTTCCTTTTAATCTTGAAAAACAGAATTTTTCTTTCATTTAAAGTATGTTTCAGGGGTACTTCATCATGGTCGATCTAACGCACATACTACCTTAGACAAGGCTAAAGATGGGAAATAAACGAATAATTGATTAAAGATAGAGATTGTAAGGTTTTCGTTTATATTAAACGTTTACAGCCATTATAAGGTAAGCTGAATCTCCATTTATTCACAGTAACATATCCACTTTTCACGAAGAGTGCATACAAGATCATTTTTGCTGTTTTTTCTGTCAATCAATTTATATGATCTCGCGAACACATGCAGTTTTGATTATGCATCTTCAGACTTAGTGACACTATTCCAAAAATTGTAAATGTGTACATTTCAAAATGTGTTCTTTTATGATCAACTGATCACGAGACGAAGCATTTATTGTTTTATTAGCATTTCTGAAATGTTCCTCATTATACAGTAACGTATTTTTTCATTTGTTTTGTTACTTTTTCCGTTTCTGTTCGTTCCTATTTGAATCCTCTTAGCTTTTTATTTTCGCCCAGATGACCTTACGGTCCACTTTCGATCGCTGTACGCCGCGCGCATACTGCGCATATTTTCCGAGGCGTTGGTGCGGACGATCTTCTGTGGCGCTGTTTGACTTCAGGTGCTGAGGATGACAAACACTGGAAGGAGAATGCGTGACGTCCGCGCCAAATAAATAAATAGTTCTTTTTTAATCGGATAGATTAGCATGTACTCGGCTTCTGATGGCAGGTTTTCCCCCTTCAGGGATTTTTTCCTCAGCCGCACATTATGGTCTCTTTTCCGCGGCTTTGATGCGATGGAGAGATCATTATGCGCATATTTTCCCAGGCGTTGGTGCGGACGATCTTCTGTGGCGCTGTTTGACTTCAGGTGCTGAGGATGACAAACACTGGAAGGAGAATGCGTGACGTCCGCGCCAAATAAATAAATAGTTCTTTTTTAATCGGATAGATTAGCATGTACTCGGCTTCTGATGGCAGGTTTTCCCCCTTCAGGGATTTTTTCCTCAGCCGCACATTATGGTCTCTTTTCCGCGGCTTTGATGCGATGGAGAGATCATTATGCGCATAGTGCGCATATTTTCCGAGGCGTTGGTGCGGACGATCTTCTGTGGCGCTGTTTGACTTCAGGTGCTGAGGATGACAAACACTGGAAGGAGAATGCGTGACGTCCGCGCCAAATAAATAAATAGTTCTTTTTTAATCGGATAGATTAGCATGTACTCGGCTTCTGATGGCAGGTTTTCCCTTCAGGATTTTTCCTCAGCCGCACATTATGGTCTCTTTTCCGCGGCTTTGATGCGATGGAGAGATCATTATGCGCATAGTGCGCATATTTTCCGAGGCGTTGGTGCGGACGATCTTCTATGGCGCTGTTTGACTTCAGTTGCTGAGGATGACAAACACTGGAAGGAGAATGCGTGACGTCCGCGCCAAATAAATAAATAGTTCTTTTTTAATCGGATAGATTAGCATGTACTCGGCTTCTGATGGCAGGTTTTCCCCTTCAGGGATTTTTTCCTCAGCAGCACATTATGGTCTCTTTTCCGCGGCTTTGATGCGATGGAGAGATCATTATGCGCATAGTGCGCATATTTTCCGAGGCGTTGGTGCGGACGATCTTCTGTGGCGCTGTTTGACTTCAGGTGCTGAGGATGACAAACACTGGAAGGAGAATGCGTGACGTCCGCGCCAAATAAATAAATAGTTCTTTTTTAATCGGATAGATTAGCATGTACTCGGCTTCTGATGGCAGGTTTTCCCCCTTCAGGGATTTTTTCCTCAGCCGCACATTATGGTCTCTTTTCCGCGGCTTTGATGCGATGGAGAGACCATTTGGGGTGAATACCAGGATTCGAAAGATTAGAACACGGTAGAATGTAATTATTGTAATGGCTTAGAGGCCTTCGGTCTAGCCACATAGCACAATTTATCTAATTTGTCTTTAATAATGACCTATTAAATAAAACCTATTTTCCTTCGACAAATTTTTGCCATCTGCTTTGTTTCCCTTCTCCCTTTCTATTCATTTCTCTTTTGCCCTTTCCCTTTTATTTTCGCCCAGACCCTATTTCGGTCCACTTTGTGTCCATGTAAGTCGCGTGTAAAGTGTGACTTAAGTTGCATATTTTCCTACGGCGATTTGCTTTGTTTTCCTTCTCCCTTTCTATTCATTTCTCTTTCGCCCTTTCCCTTTTATTTTCGCCCAGACCCTATTTCGGTCCACTTTGGGTCCATGTGAGTCGCGCGTATAGTGTGACTTAAGTTGCACATTTTCCTTCGGCGATTTCCTTTGTTTCCCTTCTCCCTTTCCCTTTTGTGTTGGGCCGTGCCGCCCCCAGCTCTGTTGGGCCACTGTGTGGCGTGCGACCGCCGTCGGCCGTAAAGGCGCGCATCCCTCCGGCGGCGCCGCGGCGCGGCGCTGCGGGCGTCGGCGGCGTCAGCGGCGTCGGCGGCGTCGTCGGCGTCGTGGGGGGCCCCGCCGGCGCGTGGGACGCGCGGATATTAGGCGGGGGCCAAAAGTCGTGGAGCGACGCGCCAGATAGGGATTCCCAAGCGAATGGACGAAATAGAAAGAGGGGCGTTGTCCTGTGTTTTCGTGGCTGCGCCGGAACTTGAGGGAAATACTCCGGGTACCATCCTTAAAAAACGCAGCATACAAAGTTTTTCTTCTCATGAGTTTACTCTCCGTGGGACACGCTAGGAAGGACAGTTCTTGGCGTGTTTCCGGAACGCGTCGTATCCAGAAGTATTAAGTGTGAAGGATAAATGTTTAAGTTTGAGGAAGTTTACAGCAAACAATGTTAGATGATCAACAAACGTTTCACGTTAGAGAAAATACTAAGATTATTTTGTAGTAGTTATAAAGTAAGGTAGTAGCCTCCTAACACAGAGCAGAGATTGCAACATAAAATCAAAGGTTTTGATAAATCGGGAAACATATTTTTGGTATGGACGTCATATTTACTCGACATATTTTCACAATGTTTATTTAATTAGGATCTGAACAATTAGAAAAATATTCATGTTATTCTGCATTGACTGAGCAAAAAACACCGCATACACATCATAGGGTACACATTTATTTACGAAAATAATTCACAAGATAACTTTATATTTTTATTTCACGTGAATGCAATTACAAAGTTATCTTTAAAATACCAAGAAAGGAGTGAAATTTAGATTAACAGAATTTTCTTCAGGAAATTCAGTCCATTGTGAAAACTGGTAGTGCAACAGCACATACTTTCTCGCATTATTTCTCACTCTTATAATTTTTTTAATTAAGGAAGTTCAATGGAAAGGAGACATTCGCTATTATTGAGATTTACTTGCCCCATTCATAAAAAATATCAAAAAAAAAAATTGGAGCCGTTTTTGAGAAAATATGCAATTTTTGTGCATCTATTTTTATATAGTGCATTAACATCAATCAGAAATTACGCGAACACTACTGATTTGTTCAAAAAGTATGCACGACTTCAACTGATGTGGTGCAGTGAAGCGGAGGTTCGTCTGTCTTCGCTCCTGACTTCCTCGTCAGCGCTGTCTCGTGGGGTGGCAAACTTTCGAGCCATGGTGGGAGGTGACCGTCAGAGGCGGCCCAGCAGTTGGCAGGGCGTTTCGGCCCTTTCGAGTAATGCGCCCGGAGCCGAGGCGACGCTGCAGGATACCCGGGTGTCTCCGGACTTGCAGCTCCAGGGCCTGCGCCTCGCCTAGAACTGGGACACTGATAATGACCTATCACACTCGTGATGGTTTCGAGAAGTTTTTGTGAAAAAAGTTACTTTCTTTTTTTAGATAATGTCTAAGCTTTAATTCCTCTCCTAGAATATATCAATGGTTTGATGGATAGATGATCATGAATACGTAATGGTAACTATAACAACAATAGTATTAAAAGCCCTTAAACACACCCTAGATTGTCAGTTGAACTTGTGACCCTCTCGCGACGATCTGGCGGTAGTCTTCACCGACATTAAAACCATGACAATGACCATCACCACCACCACCACCACCACCACCCCACCACCACCACCACCACCACCACCACCTCCACCAACTCCACCAACTCCACCAACTCCATCATGTCCACCACCAACACCAAAGCAAGTTGAGAGCCTCAACAGTCTTCCATGCGAAATCTACTGCTTCCAAGTTACATGATGTAGTTTGTACAGTGGACAAATGGACATCATCGAAACGAAGGCAACCATAAGTGAGCCTTACGGCACTCAGTATCCAGCAAAATCTTAATGCGTGCATGGAGAATCCTATTCATGGAAGTCTTCCAAAGGAGATCAGCCAAGTATATTTAGACACACAGTTGTCCAACACTTGTTGATCTTCCAACCAACCGTCTTTCAACAGTTTTGTTCAGTCTTCAGTTGTTGATATTCCCTGAAACGGAAGAATTCATAGTTGCCATACAGGATCAAATAATTCCAACACGCAATTAAGAAAATACGAACTGATAGACCGGAGTGATAACGATGACCGCTGCAGATACGTTGTGGAGAAATTGAATCAATGCCGCACATTACATAAGGCTCCATGCAAATAGCTTGATCAGAGTACAAGAACGGGAAGTACCAGTTAAAATCTGAAGCACGAGTTCCGCAGTATGTGTATAACCCGGTGAGTGCTTTGGAAAATCATATTTACCGACTGCATTGGTACAGAACGATTCTCACAGACAGAAGTCATCTGTAATCGAACTGATATTATTATGTCACATAAAGAAAACAGGCAAGTCGATATTATTGATGTGTCAATCCCAAACACTTCCAATCAGTTCAAATATTCAGAAACGAAGGCTACGTATGTGGACCTCTCAGAGTCTATCTTCCAACAATGGAATCCTGGCAAAGTGAGAATCTTTCGTATTATATTATCGCATACTGGAGCGATCCCGAAAACCGTGCATCAAAGTGACAAGAAATTAGATTTTCCCAAAAACCTGTGGAAGCTTATGCATAATCTTACTACCATCTCAACGACTAGAATTATCAGGAAATGTTTGGGAAATTAACCTACATAATTATATGTAAAGTTATAAAAATAATTTGTATTGAGATTATATTAATCTGTACACTTTATGTAGTGATCATTGCGATAAGAGGTGTGATAAAATGATATTATTATTAATAATAATAATAATAATAATAATAATAATAATAATAATAATAATATAATTCCAAAGACGATTGAGCAACGAGTCAGCAACGAAGTGGCTCAGTGCATCAAATGATGTCACCGCAGTGCCTTTGACCGTTAAGTTCTAAGTTCCGAGTCTCGACAGTGGCAGGATTTTCACACTAGCTTTTTAGCTAGGTCGAATTCAGTCGCTGTCAGGAGGAGAATTCTAGAGTCCGGCTGCTCTGATCGGTAGTTTTCCCTGGTTTCTCCTATCAACATCAAGCGAATGCTTTGGCAGTACCCTAACAAATGTGCCACGTACCGCGCGCGATCTTTCCTTCCTGATCTATCCTCACCCCTTACACACACACACACACACACACACACACACACACGCTCTTACACTAACATGCACTACACTACCACACATTCCGGGAGACCGGTCGGGAACTTAGAGCCTGTCGCGGCTGGGGCGATGCCCCGCTGGTGGGACATAGGGAAACCCCGCTAGCCGACGGTAGGTCGGCACTGGATCTCGCCATCCAGTGCAGGAAGACGCCACCTCTCGATTAAAAAAATGCAGTTAACTTACTGAACCGTTGACCTCA
>CAXIVR010000004.1:124951631-124964131 GCA_964035755.1 Teleogryllus oceanicus
CAGCAGGAAACGAAGGTCCTGCGAGGGCTCTGGGCTTTACCGCTCGCAGCACCGGCGCTCGCCTCTCCTTCATTCGTCCCCACCCGCCACGCGCGAACGGAAGCGGATACGTACAAATTCACAATAAAATTCTTTTTTTAAAATTATTTTTACTTTAAGTTGCATAAACTACATAGGTCATGAGCGAATAGTACACTAAAAAAAATTACGTCTGAGAAAATATCGATTGTTTTACAAAATTGTAACACTTTTTTTTGGAAACTTGGCGATGATAAGATTTCATTGAAATTTTTTATTTCCTAGACACTTTTTTCTGTCTTCGATGTGTACGGAGCATTCCAGAAGGATGGGCTCTATTGATAGAATTCTATAGCATCCTTCTTAAATAACTAATCCCTAATTATTATCACTCCTCTGTTCTCTTCGTTTTCTTTTTCTTAATTTAACTTTTAACAACCCTGTTTTTCATCCCTTTCTTGCTTTCTTTATTTTCTCACTTTTGCATTATTAAGATTATTCTCTTTTTCTTCTTTTTTCAATGAAAATTAATAAGGATTCTTCTTACCTTTGTTCTAAAAATAATTGCTCTGGCATTGCTAGTTGGAACAGGCATGCAAGAGATATATAAAAACAAGAAATAAAAGAAACTTGTCTGAAGATTAACTTTAAACGGAAAAAGATATTTATTCCTGTTGTTTACTACCTGAATTTTTAAATATGAAGCTATACACACTTTTGATATCAAAGTATAAAAACAATTCAACATGAAAAATTACTCCAACGTAAGATCCGAATAAAGGGATAGTTTTCTAAAATTCCTCACTTGTGTATTAGATTCTCTAAAGTTATGTTCTGAGTTAATTTCCGGTGTTCTTGAATCTTCTTTTACTCCCTCCTCAACCTTTTTAACTTTCAATTCCTTAAACTCATCTCAATCTTTTGTTAAAATTACTTTAAATCCGTATAATTTCATTTACTAAACTGTACCCACCTTCTCTCAACTGGAATATATGCCCACTAATACATTCCACTTCTCTATGTCTCTTTATCCGCCCAAATTTTTTCTTATTTAACTGCATTCCTCACTCATACGTACTCCACTTGTCATCGCGCCCATCGATCGGACATGCTGCAAAATTTCATTGCTACAATATTTCATAACTGTCACAAACCTGACGTTTTAATTAACGTTTAAATAGTATTCATAAAGCGGTCTTCATTCTTTAATAAATGTGAAAGAATGAAGAGCTTTGTAACTCGACACATTCAGTTTTTATTCATTAAGAATTTGGTGACCAAAACATTTGAACACTGTGATTCAACATTCCAAAAATATTTGCAGGTGCTATGCATCTTAATTTTGCATCATGGAACTGATTCATTATTCACCAAAACTCACAATTTTATTGCTTTGATATTGCTAATTGCTAAATGGCACAAATTCCATACCTTCCAACATGTAAAACTAAAAGGTGTTGCGATTGGTGTTTCCGTGATATGGTCATTAGTCCCGTACGAGTTACGCATGTTAAATTTCGGGTATTGACGGCGTTCCCCCTCCTCCGGTATGTGAGATTGTATTTTCATGAGATATCCATATAATTTTCGTTTATTTTGTTGATAAATATGTTATTACTAGAAATTAGGGACTATTGCGGATAATCTTAATTAATTCTAAGATCGTAATCTACGGAAAAGAATTATCTTGATAAGTCAAAATAAATTATTCATTCAGGAGAATGAAAAATTCCCTCGCCTTCAAATATAGTTAATAAATAAACTGTTTAAGGCGTGCGTAACCATTTTACACCGCGGCACCAGGACGTTTTTAGGCAGTAATACGAATGTTAAGAATGATCTGTTGTGTGAATACAGACTACACTGTATTGGGCTAAGCCAATAGTTGTAGCTTCCTTTTCTGTTTATTTTTCTTGTTTCTTCTTCTTCTGTACATTATCCTTCCCTTTCTTCCTTTTTCTGCTTGGCTTTCTTATTTTCTTCTTCTTCTTCTTCTTCTTCTTTTCCTCTTCGGTGTCACAGCTAACGTTAATCTGACATCATAACTGCAGGGCGCTGGAACACGGAGCATGCAACGAATAAGACGAACGCCATTAAAAAATATTAGTAAAAGTCTCAAAATCTGTCAACTTATTAATCTGATATCATTGAGAGTAGGGATATTGTATAATATCTTTTATATTTAATTCAACTCAAATGTGTCTTAATTTGCGCGCTGAAACGCAGACCATTAGGCTTGCTCTTCCGTTGGACCATGCAAATTTCGCTACGCTCCTGTCACCATCCAAAAGAGAATATATTACTCGAGCCAACAGGCGATTTAAATTTAGTTCAGAACCTTCGTTTAGGCTTGAGGATCTTTTATATGCAGTAAGTATACAAAATGAGAGACCCAGATTTACTTCCCTTTCGAAGGAAGGCGTACTAAGAACTTTCTCACCTTTAAAACTCCACGGCTTCGATGGTTGTTGTTTGTTAGTGATTCCGGGCGCGTCAAATAATGAGGTCAGTAGTCCCGTAAGTGTAGTGCATGTTTTTCCGCTTTGGCGATGGCAATGATCTTACCCCGCTGGATGGTGAGATCCGGCACCGACATACGGTCGGCTAGCGAGGTTTCCCTCTACCAGGTATCTCCTACCAGCGGGGTACGCCTCAGCCAGAACAAGCTCTAACCTCCCGACCAATCTCCGGGCATGTGTGATAGTGTAGTGCATGTCAGTGTGCGTATAAGAGGTGAGGAGAGGACAAGGAAGAGGAAGGAAAAATCGCGCGTGGTCCGAGGCCCGTTTCATAGGGTTCTGCTCTGGCATTCACATGGTGTTGATCGGAACAAACACGGGAAGCTACCGATTAGAGCAGCCAGCCTCTACAATTCTCCTCCAGACAGCGACTGAATTCGTCTTAGCTGACAAGCTAGTGTCGAAAATCTCGCCACTGTCGGGACTCGAATCCAGGACCCCCGATTAAAGGCATTGCAATCACATCAATTGATGAACAGAGCCCCTCTCCCGGTCCGCGGCTTCGATGGGGTTTCAATCCGCAAACTTTGGGTATTAACAGCCGGGTACGCTAAACGCTGTACTACCTAAGCCGCAAATGTACATTTTTAAGGTCGCTTTTTAACTACTTGGTCAAATAGCGACATCTGTGATACTTAACATTCATCTAATTGTTGGGAGAACACATAACGACTACATGAACACAAACAGATATCCATGCCAGAAACAGAATTCGAATCCGCGCCGCTTCGAGCCGAGGCAGCTAGGGCTCTGCAGCCTTTGCGACCTTGGTCGGCACTGTACTACATTTTGGCGTGCAACACATGAAACTCTTGGTACGAACATGAATGGATCACCAAGTGACGTCAGTTTTACGTACTCGTATACGTACGTATATACGGAGTTATATAAGTTGTATAGAGAAAGTTATGTAATGCTGCGTGAAAAAACGGCGGATTTTCGGCACAAAAAAATTCATTGCTGGGCCATGACAACGAAAAAGTGAATAAATCCAATTGCTAAATAAAACAATTCTCTAAAACGTGGTGTAGCCAGAATCCCTGTTTTGTCGGTACTTGATGCCGAAAAACCGATTGAAAGGAAAACGTCGACCGTCCGTCTGTCTGTCTGCCCGTTCGTCCGTCCGACTGTGAACACTACTAGCGCCTAAAAAGTGCGCAGAATTTTTCCAAATTGAAGAAACCCCTGTCCATCTGGCTCTAGTTGAAGCTTCGAGATTTTGTCAAACATTCTTTAAAATTTGGGGGTACTTTACATAAAGCCCCTAGGACTTTGAAAATTTTCACAAAATCGGCTCCAAATTTTTTCTTTAAATTTATTGTAAGAATACAGTAAAATACTTGTATACTGATAAAAGTGGCATAGGTGCGATTTTCACAGTTAACTCTGAATATTCGAAAATCGCAAAAGGTTGAATTTTTTCGGCGTCTTCCTACAACTATAAAATTCAAGACAGATTTTCCTTCAAATGTTGTCCTTAATTAGTTCTTTTATTAAGGACATGTACATTTTCTTTGACAATTTTAGTTTTTGCGCAATAGTGCGTGCAATATTTGTAATTATAAAAATAACAAAAACAAGATTTTCTCAAAAACGACTCCAAATTGTTTCTTTAATGTTTTGTGATCGTTAGTACCAAATGTACCCTATACGATGACATAAACGCCATATTGCTCTATGCTTTTGTTGTTGTTTTTTTCAAAAATTTTAAAAAATGTAATATTTTGACTTGTCTCTCACGTCGGTAATATTTACATTAGAGGTAATTTCTTCACACTATTATCTTTATGAGTACATGTGCTTTTAATAATGTCCAATAAATTTTCTCGAAAACTCAACAGTTTTCAGTTAAAGTGTTCTCAAAATTCGGCATATTCACCAACGCTTAAACGCCATTTTCTCAAAAAGGGCTCCAAATTTTTTCTTCAAACTTTTCGAATAGATAATGCTACTTGCACTGTTTAGTATGAGATAAAGTTCATTTTGGTGTTTTCTTTTGTTGTTTTTTTAATTACACAAGTGTAATTTCTTGAATTATCTCTCACGCTGTTCATATGCACATTTCTATCGATTTCTATAGATTATTACAGTTGTAGGGTAGATTCATGATTGTTTTTGTCCATACTGATTATTCTTAGTAGCTATTTAAACAGAAATAAAATAAAATGGTACAAGTAAAAACTTATCAAATATGTGAAATACGAACTGATCGTTGAGCTCTTTATGTAAAATACTAATTGAGCAAAAGAGTGAGCATTCTGATCTCCACATCTCGGATTGTCCGGTAACGGAAAACTACGGAATAAGTAGTGATGTACTTTTAAACACTCTGATGAGGTTCTGTGTGTAGCAAGTGAACATTGATGAGAGTGAGTTTCGTGATTTTGCTTATTCGTGCTATTTCTGTCATTGCTCCAGGAAATGGCGGCTAGCGGGGTTATTTGAGAACGGAAATGTAGATGGCAGCTCAAGGGAACGCCAAGAGACTGACCAACATTATTTCCAAATTGGTTTTAATCGATACGTATCATAGTTTAATTAAATCATAAACGTATACAGAAACAAATAATTAATAAATAAACTTATTAAAATGAATATAGATGAAATTGAAATGAAAGATTTTCTAAAGAGAATTAATGTATACGAAATTTTAGTTATGATATTTTAATTGTTAGTTCAGTTATTTTGGGGACAAAAATTTAAGTAATGAAGAGATAATATTTCAAACTGGAACATAAATAACTTACTTACTTACGCGGAGAAATCGCACGTTGAACATGGCCCCTTTCTTAGGCTGCTGCTCGAGCATTCGGTTGGTATTGTTTGGAGTAAACTCCAAAAGATACGAACAGAGTAACCTTTAGGTGGTGGCTGAAATCGTTCATGCTGTGTTCCAAATCCGCCACAGCAGAGGAACGCACCCTTAACTCTCCCGGACGGAGTCATCTCAGAAGGTAAATAATGACGGAGATGTTCGTCACACATAGAGACTTACCCTGCCTCACAGAAAATCTATAAAGAATAGAACATAAAATGAAGATTCTGAATGTTAATGAACTGTTTGGATTTTTTAAATTACTCAATTGTTATTGTACGTGCTCTCCAATCAAAGGTACCATTCGTGAAGGCCTTTTGTCCTCCTTTTAGTGAATTCATGGATAGATAGAAATACTTTTCTCTTAGCGTGACTTAGATTTATTGCGTTTTGAAGTGGGGAAGTGCTTTATTGCTCGATTAAGTGTTCCATCATTGTCACTTCTCTAAGTAACAGTTTCTCTGCTCCTGTGGTCACCAGGGACTATAATTTTCTCCGCCAACCCGTCAATACATTTAATTCGGTTACAACAATAAAAAAATTCACCATCGATTCAATCAACATAGTTGCAAAAAGCTTCCAAATCTTCCGTTGAGCATACAGTATGACGGCTATCATTTCCGTCTCAGTTCACGTGTTCCATGATTTCTGCTCTTGTGACGTCTTTGAGAATGGGTTTCTCTCCCCACTACCTGCGTTCCACCTCTGCCTCACCGTGGCCAGCAGCAGGACTGTTCCGTTCCCTCCACCGGCAATTAAACGGAATGTCGGCGATCTCCGATCCGGGCCAGTGCCCCGCTGCTCACTCAGCCCCGCCTCCGCCGTCGCCGGCACGGCTGCCGCCCCCGCTGCCGCCCCCGCTGCCGCCCCCTGCCCGCAGCGCCCCGGCCTTTAGTGATTAACCGGGCAGACAGGAGGGCGAGACAATGCCGCTCCCGCACTCCAAGTCACCGCCAACGAACGACCACACGGGACGCGCGCGGCAGCCGATGTAGGGGGGGGGGGGCGGCGCCCCCAACTGCTTGCAGCGACCGGCCCGACGCGACGGTGAGATTACGGCAGTCAGGGCATGTGCTTTGGAGTGGAAACTAAATTACATTCACTGAAAACTAAACGATGTACTTTCTCCTTTTACAGCATTGAAATGGTCCATTTTACAACACGTAAACACTTGTTAATTAGATAAATATTAGTACATTTATCCAAGTTATCAAAATGACTTGAAGAAGCCGAATATCAGAATAATAAAATCAGAATGTTTTGTTTAATTGCGTAATGTTTATTTTGTAAACTGTTGGACTTGATTACGTTTGGTACTCTGAAACGTCTTGTTTCTCAACATCGCCACGTGGCCGCCAGTTCGCTGACTTACGACAGGCCGAGCAAGAGGAAATTGTCTTTTTCTGTAAATGGACAGAAAAGTTCGGTGAAAACGGAACAATACGGTGACACTAAAGGAAGGCTTCAACTCAACGAACGAGATTAGTATTGAATGGTTGCTTGAATTTACAATACATACGACGCAGTTGATTCTGAAAGTATGGGGTTCGATGTAACGAAGATTCCGATAATGTGAAGAATTTTGAATTCAACTTTTAAAATTTTTTAATAATAGCAATGCTGGGTAAACTAATCTGTGTCAAAAGCTAGTGCTCCTAAATCAGCTCATACTTTCTAGCGTTATTAGAAACAGCTATGTAATATTTCAATATTGCGTTTTCGGCACAATTAACTCATCAGGAATTATTTGAAATCGTCTTATTCAATCAAGAAGCGAGCAAGGTACTGTTGCCAGCGCAGAGTTATCAAAACTATGTACAGTTGCTTGGCTAATAATAACAATACAGTAATTAGAATATATTGCTAATGACAGCAAAATAATTTCAAATATTCTCGCTGTTCACTGGTGAGTTGTTTTTCGTCGTAATTCCGAAATTTTTTAAACAATTATTTTATCAAAAGTAGCACCAAATATTTTCTTTGAATTTTTCTCGTATTAGACGCTTAAATAAATGACGTACGCCTCTTTTTAGGCAAAAATTCTGAAATCAGGAAATTTGAAAAACAACAACAACATTCCAATAGTACAATATTGATATTGTTTTTCTTAAACGAAATCTGTTAGAAAGTTAGATCTTTAAATAAGGTTAGGATTTTTTTAAACGAGTAGTTTCTGCGCAATTTCTACTTAAATTTAATGCAATTTATAATTGGTACCAAGTCTCCAATTTTATTTTTCATGTCATAGAGTAAAGGGTGCAGTAAAGGTAAAAATTGCGCAGATATGATTACCGTTGAACTATTTGAATATTTGAAAATTGCAAACGTTAAAATAAGTTGGAGAAAGTATATGCTGTTGTTGCTCCGTTAGTTTTGTACGTTCTAGTGACTACTTTGTGAGTCTATGGCGCGTCAGGGAAGCCTACAAAATACGCAGAATCTGAATTCATATGAATATGGGGTCATTATTGGGCAAAACAACTTTTCGTGATACATAGATTCGGTTTGTTGCGAAGAGTACAAAAAATACGAAAATGATAATAAGACTGTTGTGAAGCTAAATGTAGCTTCACAACAGTCTTATTATCATAAACTAAAATATGTGAAAATGGAAGGACGCAGGTGGTGCTGCAACAGATCATACTACCCTGACTCATTTATTACTTTTCAAATATTAGAAAATTCAGAAATTTCAATGCATATCGTACTAGCGCTATTTTTGAGATAACTTTGCACTACCGAAAAAAATAAAGAAAAAAATTGAAAGCGTTATTCAGAAAATCCTAATACTTCTACAATTTTTCAATTTTCTAACATTCAGAGAATTCAACAAAAATCAGATCTGAGGCATTTTTATATACGTACTTTACTCGATAAAGAAAATAATCTCTAAATTTGAAGCCAGTTTTGAGAGCAAATAAAAAAAAACCGTGGGATTTTGTATAAAGTATCCCCCAAAATTAAAATATACGTTTCAAATTTAAGGGACCGCGGCGGAATATGAATTTTGGTGAAAAAAACAACAACATTTAGTCGTTTGAATTTAGCCGCTAACGTTGTTCACAGATAGACGATTTGCCATAAATCAACTTTTCGGTAAGAAGGGCCCAAGAAACGTGGGTTCGGACAACACTACAAGTTAGAGGAGAAGAATTTGTTATATGCGGAAACAAGAATTAGCCAAATTTTTGGTATCAGGAACCTACAATATAAATCTTTGTGCCGAAAAATTCCCTTTTTTGCTGCAACATTACGTAAGCTACGTATTTCGTTTGCGAGAAAGTAATAATCATTATATAGTCTTACATTTTCTGCTACAATTGATAAAAACGTTTGTGATAAAAAACTACAAAGATCATGATAAAATTTCTAGTAGTGTGTTGTTACTTTACATTGAATTGAAGGGAATTTCGTGAGTAGCTGATATTGGTTATTAAAAATATATGGTACATAATTACTGTTGTTAATCTTCCTAAATATTAAAACTTGGCAATTGATCATATTTTATTGGTATGATTCATAATTGTTTTATCATAAAAATTGCATTAATGGTATTAAAAAAAATTATATCAAATTTTAAATGTATTTATATGCGCAATGCTTTTCTAATGAAGTTACGTGTAGGGTTAAAAGCAATCGATATCAATTGGATGAAAGAGTCGCACGCTGTCAAGTCTTGTGAATATGATAAAATATTACAATGGATTCATGTAATAAGATACTGATATCACAGATGATATCACAATTTATTCGACACGATGAAATAATACCTTAGCATTTATTTCTTAATACATTTCAAACGCTGAATAATCACTAGCTTATTGTTGCATAGGGGATCATGCTACTAGTTTGAATTATCAACGTTTTCGCAGGAACACAGATAATTCTATCTCAATAAACATTCACTTTTGTT
This sequence comes from Teleogryllus oceanicus, assembly GCA_964035755.1. Lineage (NCBI taxonomy): Eukaryota > Metazoa > Arthropoda > Insecta > Orthoptera > Gryllidae > Teleogryllus > Teleogryllus oceanicus. The sequence goes on from CAXIVR010000004.1 coordinate 124,960,897, forward strand.
TGGAGCAATTTGGTCTGTTTAGCGCCTCAAATGAAGTTAACTCTATACATGTCAGTTGCACTGATGGATTACCTAAGCGAAACCAATACAAATGAGTGACAAAGCCAAATGAGTTGATCGTGAGTGCGTTATGAAGTGATGCGCCACCTCAACTGCTTTACAATGGGTAAGCGGGGGTGAATTGAGCGAGAGCGATATCGAATGGTGCAACCGACTGAATGACTGTCACATTATTGCTTCCTCGGTACCACGTATGCAGTACAGAGAAATTTATGTAATGCTGCTCGAAAAACGGCGAATTTTTGGCAGAAAAACTCTTATTACAGGACCTTGGTAACGAAAAAGTGGATAAATACAGTTGCTAAATTTAGAAAAAAATATCCTCTAAAACGTGGTGCAGCCAGAATGCATGTTTTGCGGGTTCTTTATACGGAAAAATCAAATGACGACAAAAAATGACTTCCTCGTTTTTTGATTAATTTTTCTTGTTGGATAGTGTGAAGTATATTTAAGAGAATGGGTAGATATCATTTTCTTTCAAAACTTATTTTTAGAAAATTGCTAAAACTATACATTTTCTTGGCGTCTTCCTTCAACTACAATTTCCCTTAATGAAATCTGTTCCTTAAAGGTATATTTTGAAATAAGGTCATGTATAATTTTTCGAACATTTGAGTACTTTTCGCGTAATTTTGCGTGAAAATACGGGCAAGAAAGTTCGTGCTGTTTTAGCCCCACTAGTTCTTTCTCGCTGCAGTCTCTGTCCGGGAGGTCCTATCATTCGAATCTCGGTGGGGAGAAATTTGTGACACGAGGTATTCAGTAAGGTCGAATTCAGCCATTGCTTGGCGAATTCTAGTGACCGGTTGTTCTGATCGATAACTTCCGTGGTGTATCCGATGAATACCAGGCAAGTATATTAGCGTAACAAATAAGTTACGGACCACGCGGTCTTCATTCTGGTCTCCTTCTCTTACACTCACACTTACACTTACACTCACACTTACACTTGGATGAACAATGCCACCCTACATGTCGGAAGATAGGAGCTCCTCCGACTGGGACGGTGCTCTGTTGGGGAGATCCTTCGAGAACACTCAGATATATGCTATGGGGTTCGAACTGGATCTCGCGTCCCAGTGGAGAAGGAAGAGAGCCACCTTCTGTCTATAACATACACTACACTTGCTGGACAAGTGATCTAAATAGTTGAGACGATCGAAAATACTAAATACTCACTCAGTTGTATGGTAAACATTTGAACTTACGCATATCATCATGCTAATTAGCAAACTACGTATCTCCATTTTCCTACATTTTCTCTTCATTTCAAGGTAACATATTTCGTACTTACGAAAGAATGGTAGTAAATAAAAATAAAGAACGAATCGAGGATCGTATATAATAGTGACCCTCTATTCATGTGGTCAACGAATGTGAAAACTGAAATTCTGTTAAATGCCAGTGATCTTTTTCTTCCCATTCTGATCAAAATGTTGTTACGAGATATACCAATGAGTATAACGATAGATAGTGTGGCGCATACACTGCTGTACTCCTGTAATAATTAATTAGATCGGTTTTGTTTTTAATTATAGAACGCATACAACGGATTTTATTCAGCGAATGAGTATTGTTTTACAATTTGCCTACACAGCAGGAAAGGTTTCGAACTGGTTTTAAGTTTAGAACTCTAAAGTCTCTCAGTCTGCGTTTCCTTGAAATACGCACCAGATGCATTGAATGTGGGTAAAGCGGTATTGGGGATGCTGTAACGTAACGAGGCAGACGGTCAGCTTACAGCAGCGCGGCCCAACTCCCGCTGGAATGGTTACTGTCACACACGTAAGGCCTGCAGTGGCCGCGGAGAGAGAAGGCAGGTGCGGGGAGAAGGTCCCCGAGCGCGCGGGAGCCTGAGGCGGGGGCGGGGCGGGGGCGGGGGCGGCGGCGGGGGCGGGGGCGGGGGCGGGGGCGGGGCAGGCGAGTTGGGAAGCAGCTGTGGTGCGCGTCCTCGCCCCGCTCTCGCCGACTTCCCAGCGTCGGCAACTTTGCTCCGGGAGTTGAGAGGATCCTCGGCTCTGTTGTGTCTCTGTGGATGTGCGTGCGGGTTGTGTGTGTGTGTGTGTGTGTGTGTGTATGTGTATGTGTATGGAGAGGGACTTGCCGGGGGGAGAAGTGTTTGGGATGGCGGAGGTAGCAGGGAGGGCGATGTGAGTAGAAATGGAAAGAAAAGGGAGAGTCCCAGGAACATAAACGAAAATATGTGGCGGAAGTAAATAGAATGGAGGAACGAGAAAATGAAGAGGAAGGAGGGGTTGAGTGGTGGAGAATGATGGGAGATATAATAAGGCGTGGAGAGTGGAAATAATAAGAAGTGACGAGGGCGGCGGCGAAGTCGGTGGTGAGAGCGGCGAGGGCGGCGGCGAGGAGGGCGGCGGCGAGGAGGGCGGCGGCGAGGGGGCGGCGGCAGAGGGCGGCGGCGGCGGGAGGGGGCGGCGGGGGGGCGAGGGCGGCGAGGGCGGCGGCGAAGAGGGCGGCAGCGAGTGCGGCGGACAAGGCGACGGCGAGGGCGGTGGGGGGGTGGCGGGGTGGGGGACGGAGAGGGCGGTGGAGAGAGGGGCGGCGAAGGCGGCGGCGAGGGCGGTGGGGAGGGCGGTGGCGAGGGTGGCGGCGAGAAGGGCGGCGAGGGCGGCGGCGAAGGGGCGGCAGCGAGGCGGCGGACAAGGCGCGGCGAGGGCGGGGGGGGGGGGGGGGGGGGGGCGGCGAAGGCGGCGGCGAGGGCGGTGGGGAGGGCGGCGGCGAGGGCGGCGGCGAGGGGGGCGGCGAGGGCGGCGAGGGCGGCGGCGAAGAGGGCGGCAGCGAGTGCGGCGGACAAGGCGACGGCGAGGGCGGTGGGGAGGGGGCGGGGGGGGCGGGAGGGCGGGGGGGGGCGGCCATTGGAGCGGCGAGGCGGCTTCGTCAGGGCGTGGCGGGCGCTCGCAGCGCTGCCGGCGGAGGCGCCGTGGGCCTCGCAGCGCCTGGCGCCGCCAACACGCCGCACGCAGCGCTGCAGCCGTATGCTAATGGACGTGCGCGCGCGCGTGCCATTGTAACTCGGTAAACCTCGCAACCCTACGGGCCGCAAATCGCTGCTCTACATGTGGTTGTGGAGGTGATACTAGTATTTTAGCGAGGAAGGTGCGACGGTGCGTGATTTCACTGAATTAATTCCCAGGCTTTTAACCGGCTTTAACAT
>CAXIVR010000004.1:124969131-125014131 GCA_964035755.1 Teleogryllus oceanicus
AGAAACAAAACGAATATGCAATAGATTGCTGAAAGCGTTTTCGTACGAAAATTGACTCGTTGCATGTCAACATCCAGCCAGATGGTCGCTTTCTGCTACGTTTGGAAACTCAGTAAGCGGTATTCAAAATTAAGCGTAACATAAAGATGGGATGTTTTAAGAAAAAGGGTTGGAAAAAAAAAAAAAAAAAGATATTTTAGTTGAAAGAGAATTGTTTGTATATGTATTTTAAAATTTTAAATTAAAAGAATATTTAAAATTGTTTTAGCCAGTACAATCAGAATGTAAGAGTTCGTTGTGAGAAATTACGAGTTTAATCATTTGTCTCTCCGATTTAGCTGGTTGCCTTAGCTTCTAGAAAATCAGATAGCTTAAAAAGAAATATAAAATAAATAAATCGTATTTCACCCTTTAACAACCTGCTTTTATATGATTCGTAATACTATTATTTTCTCAGCCACATTTTCAGATATTTCACATCAGCATTTTTAGCTCAGTGCTGCTGACAGACAAGAACCTCCTATTAACAATCGGCAAGTTCTTAAGAGAATGCGCGTCAAACCAAAAGTTTTTACGTCTTTGCCTTGTAAACTTCAGAAATTAGATATTGTAATGATTTGAATGAAATTTAATATTTTAGGAACTAAGTATATCAAAGGTTTCGCAAAGTAAGTAAAGTAATAGGGTATTCATAAAAAGCGGCATGTCCCACCTTTCTCTCAGGACGATCCCTCTGTCCCTTCTAATAAATATGAGGTAACATTGAAAAATTTTACGAAGAGCTTCTCATTTAAAGAATTTCCGTATGCATCAAAGTGACTGGCTTGGTGATTAATGGGGCGTGGAGCCGAAATTCTGCGTACCCGACGGATGGGCGATATCCCTCTGACGTCGCTTCTATAGGTTGTGTAAATTTGTGTAAAAGAGTTTTGGGGTTTGAGCATTTTTATTTTAAAAAATAGCTTGTACTTCCCCGAACTTTAGCCAACCGAAAACTGGATTTTATCACCAAACTTTTACCTCAAATTTTTGGACTGAAGTGAATACTTTTCAAATATTCTAGTATAACAGATGAAAAGATAAAAATTAATATTCAAAACGTAATAGCCTACTCATTAGTACATTCAAATAAACGAATTCTAAAACACTTGTTCTTCACATATTGTATCAAATAACATAAACAACAAATATACTATGGTTTGTATGGATCTGACATCTGACTGACACGATGCGGCGAGATAGATTTGGGATCATAGATAACTTATGGTAAGGCGATGTTTTTATTGATAAAACTATGTTTCGTTTATATTTATGCGTAAATTAAAAATGTATGAATTGTCATAAACATAATAAAGGATCTACTTGATTTGAAGTATCGAAGTGACCATTGCACAACACACTCTGGCCAAATGAAGGAAACGAGCAACGGACTGAAGTGTTCGATTATCTGCGGTCGAAACTGCCGCCGCAAGTCCAACTCAGAGTCAGCGCCTTATTGATCGTTCTAGTTCCTGTCATGGCCTGCCGGCGCCTTTGCTCTGACGCTGTATATCTCTGGCTCATAGTTTTTGTTCCCTATTCTCCTGTTTGTGCTGCCACTCTCCCAACCACACACATCGCTCTTTCGACACCTGTTTCTCCGTACTTCTTACCCACTTCCGCGAAACGCCGGCCCCTCTCTCTCTCTCTCTCTCTCTCTCTCCTCTCCCCGTCCACTCACCACCCACCTGCTGCCGCCAACGCGGATTTCCAAACAACCGCTGTATCTGCCTTCATTTTCCCTCCCCCGTCTGTCGTCACATCCTACCAAATCGCGTTGTGTCCTAAAATTGGGCGCCGCCGCTCCGTGTTCGGCCCGGTAGTGGAGGTGCGTGTTCTGGGGCCGGTGAATTTCAAAACGCCTCTTCACTTTTACTGGCGGCTTTAATGTTGCGTTCGTGACAGCCTGGAGGGCATGGACAGCTACTAGGTTGAGTAAAATGTCCTTGGCAAAGGAAAGTGAAATGTTTCCTGAGTTGTAATTTATGAAGGATTGGGTTTTTATCCTTTATTTATTCAAATGTAGCAGAGCTAGTGAATCTCTGGAACTTTACGACTTCTCCTAGTTATTTAAATTCGTGTTTTCGTGTGAAGACACAATAATTCTTGGTTTTTTTTATGTAAATGGAATGCGCCATTGAAATCATTCTACCTTTTATCACTGGAAAGAAGGTTTATGAGACTCGTAAAATATGAACATCTCACAAGCTTCTCTCACCTTTGAAGTCAACTAAGGTAAATTATTTAATTATTTTGTATTGTACCACTTTGTAGTAACTTTATATGCAAATAGTTGCCACATCTTTGAAAAACATGCGTCTGTAGAAACTGTGAAAATTTAAAAATATACTCTGAATTAAAAAGAAAATTATATTAAAGTGGAAGATGCTTATCACTTTAATATTCGACTATATTGGACATTTTGTTTAACATTAATATACAACTCTAATGTTACTATCTACTAAGGTAATCTTCAGGTTTAATTACCTCTTTCAATCGTTATGGCATGTGTAATCGATATTTTTCGGAATCTTCTGACTTTATATTCCCCCATTCCTCCTTCAGGTTTCTCTTCAATTCTTCTTTTCAGGAAATTGCTGTTTTCCGGACTCTTCTGTCGATAATTTAGTAAAGTTTCTCGATGGTGTTTAGATCGGGGAATTGATGTAATATTACTGCCTTATTGTTTCTGGCAATAAATATAACTTATCCTAGCTGCTGAAATGCACACCAAATCATGATGTTGCCCCGACCGTGCTTCACATAAGGCTGCAGATTTTTGACGCGTTTTGTAATCACTTTATGCCCTTTTGGAACACTTCCCTTGGACTTAAATAGGTGAATTTGTTTTATCAGCAAATATGACATCTTACCACTCTGGATGACTTCTGACTTCTTCTCAACGCACTTTTTTGCGAACTGTAATAGTTTTCTCGTATCAGCTCTTCGGTTTTGCATCACCTTACGAGATATTACTTGGTACTTCACAGAATTCTCACCAAGTCGACTTTTCTGTGAGCAATTTTTTCCCTTAATGAAAACCATTACCAACCACTCAAACGTATGTTGCGGCTTTGACGCCCAATTCCAAAAAAACTGAACACGGAAGGCAAATGTGCAACGCTCAGCAGATAACTGCAGACTGAGGACAGTTACCATGCCGAACACATTCGATCATTTTCTGGACCCCGTTAAATGCTTCAATTGTATTTTATAAAATTATCATCCACCAATTTTACCCAAAACTAAAATCGCATGATCGGAATAAGCTAAAAATAAATCGGAGAAATTTTTTTCGTATTGGTATTTCGAAATTGTAGAACATTTTAAAATTAGCAAAGGAAATAATGAATGTCAGATATGTTTATTTATTTTGTAGTCATACGAAAAAATACATCTCACATTATTACAGCGTTATTGAGTCACCGAATATTAAAATATGTCTCTAAATTTTCATTTTAACCTGATTTTTTTGTTGCGTCGACATTGACGCAACGGGTCTATTTTTAACCTTGTTGGGTGGTGATCGCTTTCCCTGGAGTAATCCTCCGTTACTAAATGGGAAGTATATCTTAGTCAAGTCTCGTCACGTCGCAGTCAGTCAGTGCCTTTTATCCCTTCGGCTAGGGGCTCGACGCCGTTAGATCCCAGGGTTTCTGGCCGGCCACCCAACGAGGAACCCGCGAGTGTCGAATTCGGTTAACCTCCGTGACTTCACAGAGCGCAGTAAACGAATTCGGCTAACGACGTAGACTTTTCCTTCTGATATCAATTTTTATTATATTTAACGTTTTGTTACTACATGCTTCTTTTTATTTTATTCCGAGTTGTTATTTCACTGCGAAAGGTATTGTAGTTACGAAAGATATTAACAAATTGGTATTAGCATTCTTTTTCTACTTAAGAACAAACGGTTGTTGCGGAAGACGCAAATCCATATTCTCACCGCAACAAACGCACAGAAGGTCCTGCGAGAGCAGGGGGCCTTGCTTCGTGATATGTGGGTGAGCGCCGCCGGGCGCTGCCCACCGGGATCCCTCCGCCGGCTGCCGCGAGGGCGCGCGCAGCTGAGGTGCCCAATCGATGGCGGTCTTTCGCACGCGGCCCTGCTGCCGGCGCACGGCCTCAAATTGCTCCCCAGCGCCGCTGGAGGGCGCGAGCGCGCGTGCGGCGCTGATGCGGGTGCAATTCGCGGAGCGTCTTCCGCCGCGCCGGCGTTTACTGCCGATAAGGAGTTCTCCAGCGCAGAAAGTGCTTCCACCGTTGGGCAGAGCTTTATTATACAGATTTTCTTCAGGAGTTTTGGGTTGTGATTGGAACACAGTTTATGTCTCCACCTAAACAATGATTATTGCAATGGAATATTTGTTTTTATAGATTTTAAGTAATGTATGAGATCCAAGATTTAATACAGATATTCCGTTTTTAATTAATACAGCCGTCGATCATATTTTAGAATATATATACTGAACTCCGGTATAGTGAATTCTGGGATCCATGTTTGGTTCACTATATCCGATGATGTTAAAATTAAATAAATTTTCACAATATTGTTTTATTAATTAGACATAGAAAATTCATAACAGCACGAACTGAAAATTTCAGTATTTTCATTTGTACTTAAAGAATCAATTATTTTCAATTGTTTGCTTCGTACATTTTTCATTTGAAATTTCTCTAGATCCTTCCCAGCCAGAGTTCGCGCTCTCTCCATCTTGACTTGCATTGTTCTCTGTTTCTAAGTATCGTAATGCAGTCTTGAAACCTTTCCCACTCTCCGAAGACCTTTTACTCCTAATAACATCCGAGATCCAATTAACTTCCAGGACGTTGAATTTCTCGTTCACTGCGAGGTTCGGTTCTTATAACCAATCTTCTTATGCTTATTTTTAAGGAAAGGGCAGTGACTTAAGTTCACTATAACCGAGGGCTCACTATATCCATGTTCACTATAACCGGAGTCGTCTGTGTATGAAGATTATTAACGTATCGGAGACACACTGCGATGTATTTCACAGGTATTTCAAGCGATGAAACCTCTCATCTGTCAAGGACAGTGCATGAAGGACGTCCCGCCACGTAAAAGCTCGTTGTATGTGAAAGAACACATAAATTTAAGTTGGAAACATCATTACCATTATTTGTATATTCACCATCGTTTCCACGCATCTTGAAAAGTGCGCAAAACTTTTCAGTTACCATATTGGAGTGAACTTCCTTCACGAGGTGCTTCAGCTTTTCGTAGCACTTGGCAGAGGAATTGCCAGTCGAAAGGAAAACCTTCGCAAAATGCATTTATTCAAGGGAATGCTTACAAGTTATTTTCGAAGTGTGTTTAAGGATATTCTACAGCAATGCCACGCTGTTTCATAAATGAATATTGTGATATTTACGCATTTACTTTCGACGACTGTCATTGTAGCGTTGTCGCGGCGAGTCATTATTTTTCGCATTACGTGCTACACCGATAGTTACAACCATTTTAAAACTTGATGTCAAAATAATATCTAGAAATATTATATATGTTCACGACGAATTTGATGATTGGCCGAGGCTTATCATTGTAGACTATGAGAAAACTATAAAATAAGAAATTTTCCGGTATTCAGAGGTTAATGTACGACATTAACCAATCTATTGTGTTTTCAAGAAACAGTGTTCATTAAATGATAATTGAAGGAGGTTACAGACTTTCAAATTCTTATAATAGTAGTTGTGACATTAATCAGGTTGAAAAAAATGCTTTCGAATTATTTTCATATTGAGACCTAATTTACTTTTGCGTTCATTTTCAGTCCACCGTCGATTAACATTACAGAAAATATTGCAAGCTGATGATTATTTTCATATTGAGACCTAATTTACTTTTGCGTTCATTTTCAGTCCACCGTCGATTAACATTACAGAAAATATTGCAAGCTGATGTACCAAAATTGTTTCAAGAAATATTATTAAAACGAAGTAAGTTACTTTTACAAACTCTTCGGCTTTCAGTTCGTTGAAAACCTCAGTAGTTTTGCAATGCATGCATTCAGAAATATTAAAATATTTTAGTAAGATTTTGTTCGACATTGGACTATATTAGTTTAATTGTTAATTATTATGTAAACAATTAAAATTCAATGGTAGTAGCAGGAATCTAGTGGTAGTCCACGGAAATGAATGAAGAAATATTAGAACCACAATCATTGAGAGTTTTAATATTTATTGAAATATTTGACATCCAAAGTTAACTTTCGGAAACACTTTTCCCATCTTTAGTGGGGTCTATAACAATTCCAACGGAAAATATAAATGTATTAAGGAAAGGAAACACAAAAAAAATATAGATATGCCAAAACATTGAGAGAAAATAATCTAAGAAAACACTAACCAAGGAACAGGGATCACGCTAGAAAATATAACGGAATGGAATTAACAGCTAGATGGCTGCCATTTTATGAAATCTTAACATAAACCATCTTCATCTGATCTAGATAGTTCTGGAATCCCTAAACAAAATGATATGTTACAACCCCAGTTCTTGAAACACTTTACTGAATTTTTTCCTTCTGTATTTTATTTTGTGTTGAAGAAAGCGGACTATTATTTCGGATATCTAGAACATTCATAACACTGCCTGGAATTTTGTGAATGAGACTCTCCATCTCGCAATGAATTTAATATTCCCAAGCGACTGCGCTCGGAAAGTTTAGAAACATCTGCGCTGTCTGCGCGAGATGTGATTTGGAAAACGCGCGGCAGAAGGCCCCCAATTCCGCGGCCACAGCCCAAACACGCTCGGCCTCTCGCTGCCGCGGACAACGCACAGCCTCATAAATCGGAGGACTTTTCGACACCTTTGTTTAATTAATAGTTCGATTTCCATGGCAACGGCCACCGCCGCGCGCGAGTTTTGATTGCAATGCGTCCGCAACCGAGTGCACGGACGCTGCGCTCAACGCCGCGTTGCCTCGCCGCTTGCCCTTTGCCTGTCTGCACTGGCCCTGATTAAGCGCGCGCCACTGGAAGGTAATGGCAGGCAATTTGCGATGTTGAGCTGCATTTCAGATTGCCATAGGGCACGAAGGATTTTATTGTCAAATTGTCGAAGCAGTGCTGACCGGGAGGTCCTAGGTTCGAGTCCTAACGGTGGCACGATTTTCGACACTAGCTTTTCAGCTAGGTCGAATTCAGTCACTGTCTGGGGGAGAATTCTAGCGGCCGGCTGCTCTGATCGGTAGTTTTCCGTGGTTTCTCCGATCAACACCAGGCGAATGCCGGAGCAGTACCCTAACAAACGGGCCACACACACACACACACACACACACTAACATGCACTACACTACCACATATTCCGGGAGATCGATCGGGAGCTTAGAGCGTGTCCCGGTTGCGGCGGTGCCCCGCTGGTGGGAGAGTCCTGGTTAGGGGGAAACCCCACTAGCCGACGGTAGGTCGGCGCCGGATCTCGCCATCCGGCGGGGGAAGATCACCGCCATCTCCCGCGGAAAAAAACATGCACTACACTAACGGGACTAATGACCAAAGCAGTTGACGCACCCGGAAACACGAAAAAATCAAATCAAATCGAAGCAGTGATCCGTTAGTTTTCTTCTATTGTTTGATTATTTCGCATTCTTCGGCTTCGCATCAGCGGCTAGGTCAATAATCCCGTAAGGGAAGTGCATGTTTTCTGCGGAATGTGGTGGTGATCTTCCTCCGCTAGATGATGAGATCCGCCGTCGACCTACACGACAGTTTGCTGTTGTTTTCCCCAACCAGATGTCTCCCACTAGCGGAGCACCGCCCCTGCCGGGACAAGCTCTAAATTTCTGACAGCTCTCCCGATTTGTGTGGTAGTGTATTGCATATAAGTGTAAATGAATGTAAGTCAGGTGTGAAGATTGGAGAAGGAAGAGGAAGGAAAGATAGCGCGAGGTCCGTGGACTATTGTTTATGGTACTGCTCCGCCATTTTCCTAAGAATTGAAGAAACTACGGAAAACTGTCGATCAGAGCACCCGGAAGCTGGAATTCTCGTCCAGACAGAGGACGAATTTTTGTTCTATGGATTTTATAATGCATTGTCCATATAAATAAAACCTTATCACTTGATTTTATCACATTCAAGAAGAAATACCCCCGAGGTAATTGGATTTCTGAAACAAAATATTTAGTTGCTGCAGGTGTAGAAATTAATAGCAGTATTTTAAGCCTTTTGATAAGATACCTGGAGGATTATTTATAAGTACTGTAATATTTATACTGAATATTATATTTTATATTAGCATAATAACATATCCTTACCTATCCATTATATATCCAGATATCTACAACTCCTTCCATAATTCAGTATTGTGCATTGGGGTACAGAACAGAGTTACAACTTCATTCCGCTTGAGAAACGTTACGCTAATGAAAAAACAACAACAAACAACATTTTTACTGTTAGAGCTTTATTTAGTTTGTAAAAGAACCAATTTATTTATACACTTCAAAATCGAAAAATACTGGAGGTTGAGCAGTATCTGGGCATTATATTTAATTAGAAAGGCAATTATTTTTAATTATTCTTGAATATACGTTGGTTAAAATGGTATCTTTTTTTATAATGAAATCACTCTTTACTTGTGAATTCATTTTCATTATACTACTTACTGAATATTTCGAAATTCCACATCATAGAATTAGTGATATTAAATGTTTTAATCTGAAATGCACGGAGAACTGAGCGGCTCTGAATGTTCATTGCGCTTCACATCGCCTCTTTTTTTTATCACGATGTTGTTGTATTCCAATGTTTCGTTGTATTTGTTTTCCTCTCTGGCAACCTATAATGATAATTTAAATAATCTGCCCATTTGGTAAATGTAAAAGTTACTAATTTAAATGAAAATGAGGGTCAACACATGTATGGATCCTCAATTGCTCTTTCTATTCTCATTTATTTCAAGTTATTTCCATCTTAATAAATATACAGCATTTTCAAGCTGTAGTTTATAATGTCGTTTTATATCAACGATCGTATGAATTTTAATTATTTACCCTTCTTCACGATCTGACGAAACATTATCATTAATATAGTCTATAATTATTACTTTATTCATGTTAGCATGTGGAGAAATTGATTATTAAGCTTCTACACTGAAATTGTTTTAAATTTTCTCCTAATTTTAGTGCTCTAGATAGTAAAAGAAGCAATATTTCACCAATGTGATCTTTTTTGCGTATTTAGCTAGAAGTGCACATAGCAAGAAGAAGTGAAGACACATTTCAGATGTTTAAACAGTCTGTAGCAAGACCGTTCAAACCAGTTCACAACTTTCACATAACAATATGATTGGTGTTAATTCATATTTTTTTTCAGAAGAGCAACATCTGCTGTGGGCCTTCGAGCAAGAACCAAATCAATTTGAAAATTTCAAGATAATTAAGGTGTTGCTTCTTAAAACAATGCGATATGTCAATAAAATGAATTTGTTCCTTTATTTGGTGAGAGTTTCACCTTTCGCAATGGCTGAGATTGCTCAAGCCATCAACTGATGTCCTTGCAGTGCCTCTGACCGGAATATCCTAGAATTAGAGTCCCAATGATGGCAGGATTTTTGACAAAGGCAACATTGCTAGGTCGAATGTTGATTTCGACCTAGCAATGTTGCCTTTGTCAAATATTGTTGCTGTTGCAAAGCAGCTGATGCTGTCTGGAGGAGAATTCTAGCGGCCGGCTGATCTGATTGACAGATTTCTATGGTTTCTCCGATCAATACCAGGCGAATGTCGGAATGGAACCATAATACATGAGAGACGGATAGCACATGATCTTTCCTTTCTCTTCCATGCTCTGTGATCACCTCTTCCTTACCCCCACTTGCACTACACTACCACATATATCGGCAGCTTAGGAATTGTCCCGGCTCGGGCGGTGCCCTGATAGTCGGAAATTTCTGGATGGCGAAAAACCCCGCAATCCGAAATATAGGTCGCTGTCGGTACTCGCCTTCCAGCGGAGGAAGATCACGACTACCTACCGGGATAAAAATGCACTATGCTATAGGGACTAATGTCCATAACAGTTGATCTGACCGAAAACATAAAATAATCAATCGACTTTCTGAAACAGCAACATCAATATAATTAGCACTTCACAGCTCCCTTTTGGGCAAGGACACGTCTGTAATGAGTGAAGTTAGAGTCGAGAGTATCGGTGCGTCCCCTTACTAGAAAGCAGACTTTGGTCATGATGCGATTAACGTAGTGGTCTCACAGGCTGGTAGGAGAAACGGTAATAAAACTAGTGGTGCTAAAACAGCACATACTTTCTCGTCCTATTTTCACGCAAAATTACGCGAAGAGTACCTCATTTTTGAAAAATTGTACATGACATTGTTTCAAAATCTATCTTCACGGAACACATTTTATTAAGGGAAAATATCTATCTTCATATTTGTAGTTGTAGGAAGACGTCCAAATCATTTTAAACTTTTGCAATTTTCAAAAAATCAGCAGCATGGTACCTGCACCATTCTCTTAAACGTCCTTTACACCACCCAAAAACAAAATTTATTAAAAATAGAAGTCATTTTGTGGAAAATTTTGAAAATGCCACAGAGACTTCATGTAAAGTACCCCCAAAATTAAAATATCGGTTTCAAATTCAAGGGGCTGCGACATCAGTTAGATAAATTGGGGAATATCAATTTTGGAGAATATCGACTGAACGGCTCAGCTGCTAGCTGTGTTCACAGACAGTCGGACGGACAGATTGAACGACGAACAGACGTTTTGCCGTCAATCCGTTTTTCGGTATCAAGGACCCACATAACATGAACTCTGGCTACACCATGTGTTACAGGATTTTTTTTCAAAATTTAGCAACTGGATTTATCTACTTTTTTGTTATCAGGGTCCGGCAATAAGCGTTTTTCTGTCGATAATTACTTAATGGAGATACTTCAGATTACACGTGGGTTCCTCCTTTCTCTCAAATGAGTTTCTACTCTTTTCTGATACCTGACTAGAAACTCTCCAGTCGGTAAGGCAAACGAAGATTCTGAAAACGGGCAAACTTGCGCAAGTGAGAAGGTTCTGACAAAACCCTTTGGAGAGCCAAAAGCAGTGGGCCTCCTGTAATCCGAAGAGAATTGCATGGCTCTCGCCTGGGATTAGGGGTCATTATTCTCGATTCTTAGGCTTTCAGTATCTCAATTTCGTCCTTCCCTAGCAACACCTGGTAACTACTTATTATCTGCATTACTCGGAGGATCCCGTCCCAATTTCCATACTTTCAACAATTTGTATGAAAATCAGAGAAATATAGTAGTGGTCTTTATTTTAGGCAACAATACGCAAAACATTTAAGTTGTTTTGATGATGTATCAGTGGTTTGAGTAGAATGTAAATGTGTAAGTAATGTGCAGAAATTGCATTTGGAATGATATTAAAGTATCTTGATCAGAATGCAGAAATGTTTCTTTTCACAATCTTTTGTTTATTAATGTGTTACTTATATTTTTTCCTGGTAATATTGTGTACTTATAAGAGACATTTATGTGTCAGCACGTTATTTCAACATTGTAACGACGCGACAAGCATCAACCTTCAATTACGGCTTTGTTTTGGTAATATTGCTTATTTTACCTGTTTGTATTCGAAGAAATACAAGTAAAGAACTACCTAGTCTCAGGCACTTCCCTTAAACTACGTTTTGAAAGGCAGGGTTTTCAGGTGTCAACGAGTTACCCACTAAAAAAGAACTTTTCTCGTAAATTCATGACGCATTTTACAAAACGCTAAACTTTGCAAAACAGGTTTTTTAATTTTAATCTGTATGTTTGTACTATTCTTCGTGGTACTATAATGCATTATGAATTTAGGCATCTGTACCATTAGTGTACGATTTGGAGCGCAACTAGCTCTCGCATATACTTTACACTAATTCGATTATTCTCACGAATGACATTCTGTAATCAATTGATAAATGAGAGAAGTAATTTCACTATTTTGTAGAGGAATGTAAAAAAGAAAAACAATGAATTGAATATCACTAATTAATAAAAACACCACTAGAGACCTCTTTAAGCACAAAATTAAATATAAAATAAAATGGAGGTGTCTCACTTGCTTCAAACTTGGAGAACGTAGAGAGAAGAGAAACGAAGATTTTTTTAAAAATTTAAGATTAAGTTGGAAACATTGAATTAACATTCGCAGTACAATAACAAAACATGGATTGTTAGTGTTTTAGACTTAATGTCTCAAACACGTTTCAGAAGTACAATATTGAGGGGCCGAGTCAGGTTTCTAACCATTACTACTTGTTTTGAAATCACAGACACTCCAATTTTATGTGATTTATAAATAGAAGTGTGTTCTTACTTAATTTTCATATATAAGTGACTCTTTAACACTTAAAACACGACTTACATTGGAAAATATGGGTTGTCCCACTAACTGTGGGCCACCCTCATAACTTCTAAACAGTTTACAATATCGAAATGCAGTTTTCGGTCATCTATGCGGAATCATACAGCAGCATGCTAAATAGGTATTGTTAAAAATATTTTTAGTTCGGGAGAAATTTATTCATCTCTAATTTTTTCAAATAGAACTATATATTTTACTCACTAGTAATGGATAGATCACAAAAAGAGGAACGCAATGGTGCTTAATATGTGAATTTGTTCATAGTAGTTTGAGTATTAAATTATAGTTTATGACATGTTATTATAAATTAAACGGTTAAAATTTCCCGAATTTTACTTCATAAAAAGACACATTTAAGACAAATCTGACTTATTATTTAAACAAAAATACACGGAGCCAATTTTCTTGTAGGAAAGTATCGTTGTATTGAAATAAAATCTACATGTCTATTAAATCTATACATATATCTTTACCGTCACTATGGAGAATTATTCCAAATTGAAAGAAACTACACTCTCAGAAATTACTGCATTACTTTTAATGTGAAGTACTTGAAAGTAATTATCATGTACATACATTAAATTTAATGTACATACAATTTAAAGTGTACAATTAAATTTAAAATTTAATGCGTAAATTAAAACCAATATACTGGAACATTAATTTCCCTTTAATGTACAAGGTACATTAAAATTCCTGTACCATCATACATTCAATCTACATTAAATTTAATGCGTAAATTAAAACCAATATACTGGAACATTAATTTTTCTTTAATGTACAAGGTACATTAAAATTCCTGTACCATCATACATTCAATCTACATTAAATTGAATGCGTAAATTAAAACCAATGTAGGTTAATTTAAGGTTTAAAATTCCTCTACCTTCATACATCAAATCTACATTAAATTTAATGCTATTTTTGAAAGTGTGACGTCAGACTCCAGGAGCGCGATTCGCGGGTTGAGAGTGGCGGCAGGGGCTGGTGCGCGGGGGCTGGTGGGTGGAGCGGGCGCGGGGCGGCGCGGGCGGCGCGGGGCGGCGCGGGGCGGCGTCAAGGGTCGGCGCGCGGAGCGACGGCGACGGCGATCCAGCGAAGCGCCGCGCTGACCCTGTTCCGAACGGGGCCACCGAATTCCCAGCCCGCGCCACGCCCCCCTCGAAGGTCGAAATAAATCAGGTGCGAGAGAACCGCCTTCGCGCCCAATTATGCGTCCGTCAGCACCGCGACCCACTAACGCAGCCGCCGCCGTCTCCGCCGGTTTTCGCGCCTCGCGGCGTGTGGCTCCTCGCGATGGCTATTCTTAGACTTCCGTTGCATATTGTGTTGAGAGGTAAAACGCTTCGGGGTATGCCTTGCTCCATGAGATGTGGAAGGGTAGCCAATTTTCATACAACGGTGAGAAATTGTTATATAGTCAGCCAAAGTTGTTACTGTCATAATTCTCGAGCTTGTTAGCACGTCCTCCAAGTTCGTTATTTTTAACAGTTCTTGTGAATTTCGAAAATGTACACGAATATAATATTATTGTTCTTTATAAATATTCAAGTAGTTATGACAAAAATTTTAAATAAAAACTATTTGGATGTAAATAACTCGTGGCGAATTATAATTCGCTTACTTTACATTACTTACTGTACTTTCTTACTGTACATCTGGTTCCGAATTTTTCTAGCATTTTGACGAAGCAGATTCAAAATAAATAATTGAATCTAGTTGTGTCCATTTTTTATGAACAATTTTAAAGTAGGTTACTGTCACAATGTTTGTTAAAATACATTTATCATTTTCTAACATAGTTTGTAGTTTTAAATAAAAATTCAGTCCTGAAAATGATAGCCATTTGATTGGAAAGTACGAACTAATGAAGTAAACAACCAGCATGAGTCACACTGGTATCTGTTATTCAATGTCAATCTTATAAGACATCAACAATTGCAACTAAATGAATCACGCTGGGAAGTATCTTAATTTGTAATGGGTAGATTGTGACGAGAAAGCAATGGCGTACATGGAGTTGTGATGCAACCCGTTGCAAGAACCGTCAGCATACCGTTCGAGAATAATATCAGAAGTTTTTTTAGAAATCATCAATAAATAAATCTAAGAACCATTGAAGGGGGAATAGACATATTAACAAAATTCCAAACACAAGTGGTGTTGATTAATATTACTCCACGAGTGAAAATTTCCTCAAAAAATATCCTGAAAATTATGGAACGTTATACCTTTGTTTTCTAAAGATCTTCCACGAACATATTTGCATCAATTTTATAACAATTTTTAAATTATTTAGTATGAATTATGTCTTCGTTAGCATAAATCAGTATAAATAAACTTCGTAAAATTAAGTTCTTTACGGTTAAAAATACAGAAGAATTGGAGAACCATTTTTTCACACAAATTATTTTTGGTTTTAAATACACCTTCAGAAGAGAGTAAGTACGAGGGCAAGCGTCGTCGCAGCGGCAAGACCAACGCAGGAGCTGTTACGGACAGTTCATTGGGAACGCTCGGAACATCCACCGTACAGCCCTGACTTAGCCCCCAGTGATTTCATCTGTTTGGGCCCCTAAAACATCATTTGTTTGGCCGTCATTTTCATACAGATGATGCCGTAATCTTTTAACTTCCCGTTCCCGGGCTATTGTGGAGCGGTCTTAAAGCTTTCCGTAGAAGGACGTTGAGGCGATCTCTGCTTACCACGCTGTCAGACGACTTTCACTGGTCGTCGTCGCTCGCTTTGGGACACTGCACAACTTTGGCCACGCCCGGAAATTTCTTTCGAGAAGGCTTTTGCATCGAGGCTGTCAAATGCACAGGGTTACATGCATCTAAACAAAATTTTGGCAGAGATACATCACTTGCTATTATCTTCGCTTACCCGAAATAATATTTTGTTCAGAATTTAAAACTCGTTAAACGTGTTGTAAATCAATAAAACATTTCCTTTTTCTACTCCCATTGTATATTTCTGTCATTTGATGGCTGCAGCCCGTTGCATAATGATTCTCATTACGATACAGATTTCATTGTGATACAGTTTCTTAACGAATCACAGAGAAGTTTCCAAACTAAGTAGTGATACTTAATCAATGAGAATCGTTCTAGTAAATGTTTCGTTCGATTGTGTACATTAAAAATGCATTTAATATTATATTATGCTTGCAAGTTTTAACTTCTTGAGTTATTAATAATTTTTACGTGGAATATTATTTAAAACAGATTTGATCGTAATTTCGCTTTGATCCTATTTGAATAACCCAGTAAAACAAAGCCAACTTCGGAAGGGTATGGAGCTGTCCGCTAGGTGGCCTGGGCTAAATTCTGTATGTCAACTGCTACGAAACGAGTCAGTGTACAAGTTTAACTTATAAAAGTAAGTATATAAGTTGTAGAAAAAGTACCTTATAAAACTCGATGTAATGGGTATTAATACACTCGTATGAAGTTAACGATACTCGCTCGTTTCTCGCTCGTTTCTCGCTCGTATCGTGTTATACTCGTGTATTAGTACCCTTCATTACATCATCGTTTCATAATTTACAGTTGTAACACACGTTGTTCAGCTGCATGAAGGTCTCTTATCTAACGTCGAAACTCAGGTTGTTGGATTACATTATTTTCACAAGTAGTTTAGTTTCGATTGGAACAGTATTTTGATTTTCTCCCAAACCAATACGACACTCAATCAAATCAAATAAAACCCATCTATTATATAAAAAAGGAAAATTGTTTCCATCAGCACGTGACAAAAGAAATGACTACCAACTACTTGCTCACAAATTAGGTGGGAATATTTTTGGGCGATCGAGAATCAAAACTCATGTTGACGCGATTCAAAATATTACCCCCAAAAGTGTTTGTTTATTTTCAAAAATACAAAATTGTTTTTGTGTTGTACACGAAGTCATATATCTTGGCCGTTATTAAAATCCAAATATGAAGTAAGTGAATCAAGAGTAGAGAAACATAACCAGTCAAAGAACTAATTAATGTAAAGTATTACTGCTAATAATATTGAAATGATAAATGAAAATGAATATTACCCCTGGAGAATAGTGGTTTATTTTCTGAATTACATCATGAATCAAGAACTTGAAAATAATTGCACGCTCTCAAGTACAAACTACTCAGAAGTTTTGCTCCACACTCTTAACAAACTGCTCTCAAATCCGAGAACAATAAACGCTGGACTTCCCCTTCCAGCTTTTCCCTCAAGGCTCTTCCCTTCTCCAGCCTCCTTCAACTTGTACGTCAATGATCTCTCTAATCTAAATTACCAAACTAAATATCTAAACTTAATATCCAAACTACTCAATTTGCAAACGACACGGCCATATTCTCTTCAGACACATCCATCAATGTAAATTGAAATAGGATTCAATTATACCTTAACATGTTAGATAGCTGACTGGCAAACTTAAGATGCAATTAAATCGAAGTAAAACTTCAGCAAAAATATATAGTTACACTAAGACCTTACACTCCACCCACTCCTATGACACTTAACAACAATATAATAGAGTAGCTATCGTCCAACAAACCAGTTAGATATCTCGGTCTGGAACTAGACACCATACTAAACTGGAAACACCTCCGTAGATATTAAACTAACTCAGGTCAAAATAAAATTACTGCAGCTATAACTATTAATTCATAAACAGACTCATATCATTCAATTACGTCATATTAATATACAAAATTATCATAAGATCTCTGCCAGTGTGCGCTTGTTCAATATGGATTAACGCCTCCTAAGCCAATATAAAAATAATAAAGTAATACAAAATCAGTTCCTTATATTGGGTTTCAGTAAACTGGATGTTGACAGATGATCTGTTACGGTTTCGTCCAATTGGGAGCATAACGTCACCATAATGACGTCACCGTGTTGACGTTTTTGCACTTGAATGCATGACGACGTAACTGCTGATGTAGTGTCAACGGCCATGTTAGAAAAAACGAAGTAAAGAACAACAGCCATGGTTCGTTTCCAACCACAGCTTCATAGGAAATTTAATCTTGATCTGGTAGTATATAGTATTACATTACATTTCTATCCACTAAATTTTACTCCAGCTGCAATGAAATCCCTTCCCTAATGACGTTTAGACTCAGTAAAAACCGTGTATACAGAGTATCCTACGAACTATGGGTTACCCTCATAACTTCTAGACGGTTCATGATATCAAAATGCAGTTTTAGCTGAACAATGTGGAATCATGGGGCAAGTAACATTCCGTAGAGAAATTGTCTACAGTATTTTTAATTTTTGAGAAATTTAGTCATCTTTGATTTTTAGAAAAATATCTAGCTCTATCTGGTTAGAAAAAATATATAGTTCCATTTAAAAAATCGAAGATGATTAAATTTCTCGAAAACTAAAAATATTAGAGGTAATTTCTCTACGACGTTACTTGCCCCATGATTCCGCATTGTTGAAGGAAAACTTTATTTCGTTATCGTGAACTGTTTAGAAGTTATGCGGATGGTCCATAGTTGGTGGGACACCTGAATATAGTTATTTAATAACTAACCTATGTATCAATCATCAAATACAAAAAAAATATAACATTAGTGAATGTACAAAATGTATTAAGTTTCGCATACAATATGTTAATAAATGGTTGCATGTGTTCATTTCGAAATCTTGGGTAACGCATTTACTACATTCACGTTTATTGAGGTACTTGGGTAAGTAATTCTGTATCACCATCAACTGTCCCTTTCCTCCTCTTACACACAAGGTCGATCGATAAGAAACGAGTACTCTTATTTCTTAACAGCATAGATGAAAATACAAAGCAAATTTAGTGGATCGTATTTACTGCTGAAATGTTGTTTCTTCCGGTTGAACGTGTTTCTAAAAATATTTTCGGTGACCTTTCTCCGCATCTGGACGAAAATCTGAATCGTAATGAATGAAAATTCACGGACACATAGTACTCCGATATATTTGCTTCCCGGAGAAGTTCAAAGGCCAGGCGGCTAATTTGACTAACGTGCTGGTGCGCCGCCCGCGCTGGAGTAGCGCCGGGAGGTGTGGGCGGGGGGGGGGGCGGGCGCACCCGACTGGGCGTCGGGGGCAGATCGCTCCTGCGGCGCAGTTTTCGCAAACTTACGGCGCGCCGCAAATCACGAGCGCGACGGCTTTATGGCCCCCAATTAGCCGGGGGGCGGGCACGCGCCGCCGACACATACCCCGCCGCCCATCCCAGCACCCTCGCCGCCCCCGTCGCCACGGGCACTGATGTTTCAGTCATTGTGAATGCCCGCGTCGACAACAGGCCTGCACCGGGAGCGGTAGCTCAGTGATGTCACTGCAGCCCCTCTCACCGGGAGGTCCTAGGTTCGAGTCCTGACGGCCACTAGCTTTTCAGCTAGCTCGAATTCAGTCGCTGTCTGGAGGAGAATTATAGGGCTGGCAGCCCGGCTGGCTGCTCTGATCGGTAGTTTTCCGTGGTTTCTCCGATCAACACCAGGCGAATGCCGGAGCACAACCCTAACAAAGGGGCCACGGACCGCGCACGATCTGTCCTTCCTCTTCCTTGTCCTATCCTCTCCCCTTACACACACACTTACACTAACATGCACTACACTACCACAAATTTCGGGAGACCGGTCGGGAGCTTAGAGCTTGTCCCGACTGGGACGGTGCCCCGCTGGTAGGAGAGTCTTGGTTGGGGGAAAACCCACTAGCCGACGGTAGGTCGGCGCCGGATCTTTTATACTGATCGCTTATTTTATTGTCAACTATTGATCAATCGACCTAATAATGCTTCTCTGTGTTTCTAGACTGATGAGTGCGCCACTGCTATTTCCATCATCCCGCAATTCCTTTGTCCCTTATCTCAAACTGGAGGGCTAGTTTCACTCGCCCGCTCCAAGTCACCTCATCCCTTGCGCATAGTACCCAACATTACTCTCTGAGAATGCAATCAGTCCGCCCTGCTCCATCTTGGTTGCCCGCGCCTTTTCCTTGCAGTCTCTCCCTCGAGAGCTATTACTCTGCTCTCTTGCTGTTGTAACTTCCATCTCCATTGCTGCGTCGTTGGCCTACTCGACCTGTTAACTTGCTCACAAACGTTATTTTCAAAAGCGATTATTTGGATAGAATGGGATGGGATGATAATGTGTTTCTCGCTGCGAAGTAGAGAGAATGTTAGGTAATGCTGCGCGGAAAAACGGAGAATTTTCGGCAGAAAAAAAACTTATTACAGGGCTCTGATAAAGAAAAAGAGGATAAATTCAGTTTGTAAATTTAGAAAAAAACTTCTGTCACGTGGTGTAGCCAGAATCTTTATTTTGTGGATCAATGATATCAAAAATTTCAATGACGGCAAAATGTCTGTCCGTCCGTCTGTGAACAACAGCTAAACCGTTCAGACGATTTTCTCCAAAATTGATTTTCCTCAATCGATCTGGCTGATGTCGCGTCCCCTTGAATTTCAAACCGGTATTTTCATTTTGAAGTTTACTTTACGTGAAGCGCCCGGGACATTTTCCACATTTTCAAAAAGAAAATGGCTCCAACGTTTTTGACTAAATGTTTTTGGATAGTGTGAAGGTTGTTGGGCGTTTAAGAGAATGGTGTGAGTCTCATGTTTGTTAAAAATCCAAATTTTTCGAAAATTTCAAAAGTCCAAATTTTTTCTGAGTCTTTACGAATAAAATATCAATCATAGAGATTTTTTCCCTTAATGAAATTTTTCCTTAAATATAGATTTTGATATAAGATCCTGTACAACTTTTCAAAATATTGAATACTTTTCGTATAATTTTGCGTGAAAATACAGTCGAGAAAATACTTGCTGTTTTAGTACCACTAGTTACCGATCACACATTTTCAGTTTCTCTGCCCATTTATCTCTCGCGTTTGTGACACCTTTTCTGATTCTCAATGTCCTAGCTGAAAAAATAGGTTGTGCTAGCAATTGATGTATGTCTTAATGGTGAAGGATTGAGATTGTTCTCACTTAAAGACGAAAATGCGATTGAAGAAACATAATTTGCAAAGAATTTCTCCTTTCAGAGCACTTTATTGCATAATTTCATTTCATTAATTTTTTAAATGACAACAATTTTTAATATACCAGAATTTGTTCATCGTTATTTCCTCAAAACACACATTTTGTTGATCTGTTAATACGAAAAAAAATAATTAATATTTGAATATCAGTGATTTATAATAGATTCCATGGAGAAGCCTAAGTACTTAATAACTAATGTTTACAACTTAATAACTAATGTTTACACAATGTTTACAATTTCTTTCGCAATGAAATTTATCCCTCAATTTCAAATATTTAAACTACGAGATGTCAATTCATAAAAAATATGAGCTGTTTTTGACGGAAACCGTGACATTTCTAAAAATTTCTCGAAAAAGGCTTCAATTTTTTCTTAAAACTTCTTATAAGTATGTACCACACTGAATTATATTTTACGAGTGCCATTTCGTTAAAATATGTATGTTCAAACATTAAGATTTCTACATGTAAATGGAGTACGTGGAATCTATAGTTATGTAATGCTCAGCTGGATGAAACATGAACTATACACATTAAATAGTTTTGGAAGTATCCTATACAAACATTTTAATGGATGTTTTTGTTATTAACGTTATTAATGTTAAGGTTTTTAATGTTAACTTTCCTATCTGTTCACGCAGGAACGCAATATATTCAGTTAGCACACGTAAAAGTGATTAGTTGTTGTCGTTATAAGCACTTTTGGTATGCAGTGCAAAATCCAAATTGTGCATTTCATTACACGAAGAGGAGTAAAAGTCTCGGTGTGCCAGGCATTCTCTAGTTTGTGTTGTTTTCTTCTACTCCATTTCTTCTGTCTAATTTCTTTTAAAATAATCTCCTTCATCTTTACATACATATTTTACTCGTAGCTGACAAATGTCAGAGCTGAATTTTGCATAATATAAACAATGGACAGCTGCTTAATTATTTACGAAATTGCTACCCGACGTGATGCTTGCACGATGAACTGGACCCATTTGTTTGGACGCGTTGTAACAGGTCAACCGCGCACGCATGTGTCACGTGGCCTATTTACCGCGCGCTAACGGCTGAGAGAACAAATGAGAATCGCTGGGGGACTTCCCCACGCAAACATCGCTTGTACATCTCTTTACTCTTAGTGTTAGTGACGTGCTAAATACGAGAACATGAGGACTAGGACTATTGAAATTCATTGAATACCATGAAGTTATTTTGTTTTCCTTTTGATTATTATTAATTTGTGTCATCGTATAAGCCTATCTCTACTATAATACATTTACAGACTATAACCTTTCCATCGAGTGTCGGTTTACAACATATGATATTGAATATTTCCTCTCAATCAAATTAACTCATACGCCATATAGGAAACCAACGTAGTTGGTAGAATACGGCGCTAAATGCCTGATGAAACGAAAAGCTGGTCATGTACCACTTCCAAGTCTTTCAGCTTCTGATGAACTTATTGCGGAGTTCGCAAATAAGGTATTGTGCATCAGCGCCTGCTCCAAAGTCATCTCAATCAACGTGAGAATAAATCATCGCCGATGCAGAAGGACAAATTTGATGCGGTGCGGTGCGGCGCGTTAACTCGATTGAATTACCTTTGCTGCCAACAAGAGGGGTAGATTGCAATGTTGGCTGCATTGAGGGCACGCCCCGTCCACCCGTATCATTTCCGCTTCCGTCCAGACATCTGAATGTAGCGTAATTAAAAACGCACGCAATTGCCTCCCGATGGGCAAATGAGGACTGGCGAAATGAGGACCTAACGTGGTAGAAGCGAATTGTGCGATACAAGAGTTCCTGGGAAATTGTCTTTGTGAGCACGCGTGTATATAACGATGACGTTTATAAACATGGTTCTGATTAGATAACTCGTTAACCACAAGCTGGTATGGGTAAGAAACTTATTAGCACCTAATTCCTCGGGAACTCAAATACTTAAAGGAACTGGAGCGTGAAGGCTGAATTTCTAACATAAATCAAATGTAGGAGGCTTTGTTTCTATCATATACACTTATCTAAAATTTTTAATAATAAATTTTCAAGTTTTTAATTATTATTTCGTAGGAGTACAAAATGCTATACATTTTGTAATAAACAAAATGTATAGCATTTTGTATACGTACATGTACACATACATTTAAAGCAAATTAGTAAATATTTCAAATTGAATTTGTCAATTAATGTATTGTACTAAATTATAAGTGTAGGTAACGCAAGTGCCGTTTGTTAACTATTCCAACAAAATTATGTAGACTCACAACGTTCCTTTAGTTCATTCGGTGAAGTTCGGTTCAGTCGGTTTCCACCTGAAGAATTTGGTTTTTGTGGAATCTCGACTTCTTGGTTACTTCTGTCGCGCTATTCTAGTACTATGCGCAGTAGGCATATACAATAATACTTAGGGAATATTTAAATTAGGCGCCTCGAAGTAGCAAAGAAGTATAGTTTTCTCCAAAACGATATTTCGACGGCAAAATTCACCAAACTCCCTGAAGTGATAGTTCTGAAATAAAGAGTTTTCATGATTTTTTTATCTGAACTGTTACGGAACATTGAGTATAAATTTAATTAAAACGTAATCTAAATATCATTATATCTACAGTGAGATTTTCCTATTTTGATGCCAATCAGAACGAAGTTTGAAAAGAAAAACCGCGTATTCAACATCTTGCAAAACGAAAGTGAAGACTCCCATGATCCCGACAATTGCTCATGAAAAAAAAAATAGACAAAAACAACGCCTAACAACATTTCAAACTTATTTTTTATTCTTTAATGTGAAGTTTAAGTAAGTGGGAAACTGCACTACAACCACAGAAGCCTACAATGTTCAATCTATGACGGATATTCGGTCGGTGAACTGAATACAAATCAGGAAATGAACACATAATGAAAGTTTATATTACGAGGCTGATACTAGAATCAATGATGCGTGTAAATGAAACACGAATAAACGACGCCGCGAACTCAGGGTTTACCGTACTTTCTGCTTAGAGTTTTGAGCCCTGGTACTCTGAGGAGAGCAAGATCCCAGGCCATGACGTTGCCCATTACTTTCATTCATTTATTGTGTTCGCTGTTGCTTAGTTGAACAGATTGTTTCAATGATTTATTTCCCGTATCAATGTGTGAACCGACTAACAGCGCCCACTGTTGCCACTGCAACGTCTCTGATCGGGGCGTCCTGAGGTTCGAGTCCCGGCGGTGGCAGATTTTCGATACTAACTACAGAGCTAGGTCGAGTTGAGCCGCTGCGTGGAGGAATCTTTTAGCGGCCTGTTGCTCTAATCGCGGGTTTTCCAACAATACCAGGCAAATGTACTCGCTCGTGGCACATAGCGAAGTCGGTATAACTAATGGGTTGGCTGGAGTAACTAATGGGTTGGCTGGAGTGAAGTTATCAGGGTCTCCTAGTAGATAGGGATTTGTTAATGATAAAATGATTAATGTTATTATTATGAATAAGAATCCTAAGATATCTTTAAAGGTGAAATAGGATGGAATGGAATTTTATTAGGTTTCTATTAATTCCTATTGGATTATTTGATCCTGTTTGATGAAGAAATAGGAAATGAATTATTACAAATGCGGCTACGATAAATGGGATTATGAAATGGAAGGTAAAAAATCGAGTTAAGGTAGCATTATCGACTGGTGAAATAGATAGTGAGATGAAATATTTAATTGTTTTATTTATTCTAGCAGCTCTAACTAAGAGAGCTCAAATTCCTTTTTCTTCTTGACTTCCTGCAGCAATAGCTGCTCCTACACCTGTATCTGCTTTGGTTCATTCATCAACTTTGGTGACGGCAGGTGTTTATTTATTGATTCGGTTTGGAGTAGTTATTGAAATATAATCAATAAATGATTTTATGTTATTTATTGGTTGTTTGACTATATTCATATCTGGGTTGGGTGCTAATTTTGAGGTTTTTTTTTAAAGTTGTGCCTTTCACCACTGAGGTTCGGGTTCGATTCCCGTCGAGTCTCATGTGAAATTTGTTCCAATAAAGCGAGTTTGGCTGCTTCACCAGGGCTAGTCCAACCCCAATGAAGTGTCCTAAACCCTACCCCTACCCCTATTCCTTCCCAATTCTGGCCGCTGGGTAGTGACGAAGGAGGCGCGTACGCGGAGATGCTACCTGGCGGTCCTCTAGACGAATCACTGCGATCGGACGTACAATGACTTAAACAGGTAATGGAGGATTACTCTCGCGCAAATAATGGAGGTTTACTCCCCAGCGCAAAGCGCTCAACGCCCCTTAAGGGGCTTGGAGACGCGTTGCGTCGAATTGTAGACGCAACAAATTTTTTTAAAAATGACAGAAAAATGACAAAATAAAAAAAATGACCTTAACGAACGAGTGACTGCGCGAGATCTTTCTTCTCCTTGTCACCTGTTCTTCCCTTAAAATCACACTTTCCCTTACATGGACTACACAACAATACATGTGGGGAACTTAGAGTTTGTCGTGACCGGCGGTGTCCAGTTGGCGGAGATACCTGGAGAAAGGAAATCCTCACTACCCCATGTGCCGAATCTCCCGTTCTAGCCGCCACCTCCCTAGAAGTTCACAAACGGGATTAATTAATAGCCATAGCGTTTGGTACGCCCATAAAGACAAAATAATCAATTTATCCATTGTGTGAAATGTAATGCCACTATAGATGCCAAATTTATTTCACTACAGCATTACAGCACAATGATGCTCATGATTGCACAAACTCTTGTTTTGTAATTGGATAATCCTTGTTATTGGACAAGTGAACATGGAAACAGTGTCTGACCCAGTTCGGTGATTTGAGGCGTTGTGAGTTAATAAGTTTTATGAACCATGAAAACATTACAAGGTGTTATCAACTCCCAAAACATATCTTGCGGCCTGTGATTAATGAACACATACTCCTGGTATTTATGGAATAATACGAGAGTATATTACATGCGTCCAAATTAATAAAAATGCTATGCCTAACACAGTTTCATGCTACTCGTCCAATGATTATTTCATAAATTACGTAAAATAGTTTGTATTCATCCTGTTCTCAAATGGTTCCTACATATTATTAAATGTTAGTTTGCTCATCTAATGAAAAATTAGTAAGCATGGAAAGGAAAGTATTTTTATTTATTTGTGGAATAGTTCGCGGTAAACAAGGTGTAAGTGTACCTGAATTGTAGAATCTCGATAACGCTTTAAAAATCTCAAATACACTTCTAAATGCCTGTTTAAGTGAAGACATATACTGGCTACAACATACGGAATAGTTTTTTTTTAAATTTTTACTTTTCAATCTGTTTTAACAGCAGTAAGTGAAATACGTTTTTACGCGTTGCATTTTAATTGTTAACGAGCATTCTTTCATTTCGATTGTTTAATGGATATTTTTATTGACGCTTGCTGTCCATTTATAAAACATGAAATGTTTCTTTCGATGTAATTTTCGTCGGAAGAAAAGCAACGTTTTCCCTCCACGATTTTGCTTTTATATGATGGCAGGCCTGTTTTGCATGCCGTGTCAGAGCTAGAAGGATGCGTTGGAGGGCGATAGGAAAGCGCGCGTCGCGAGCGTCGCTTGTCGAAGCCGTGTGATGGCGCCGAGGCATCAACTGGGAGCTCCGGAGTCGATCGAGAGCGCGCGCCCCCCCTCGCCGCATCGGCGCTCACTGCGGATGGCAGCTTTATTCGACGCCTCCCCCTCCGGCCCGGCTTCCCTGCGCCCTAGGCCCCCACTCCACCCCCTCCCCACCCACACCCCGTGACCCAGCTTCCCCTGCTGGCGGGATTTCTGCTCACCTATTCCATTCTATTTACAGAGGTCTTTCCTCCTCTCTTCTGCTATTACTTTTGAGGCCCTCTTCCGTATTTTAAACCCCCAGTGAGAGATTACCGAAAGTATAAAATGCAATTTTTAGATATGTGGTACATATAGGAGACCCTTACACCTCGTGCCACCTTACAACTCAGACTCCCAGTGTTTTAAAAGTCTAGTAGAAAAAAACATTTGCATTTTGGATGTTACATGCTGGCAACATTGTCACATTCAATTGTAATTTGTTTATGTCATCCACGTTGATTGATGTTTTCGTGCACATCAACTGGTGTGGTCACTAATCCCGATAGTCTCTTGAATTGTTTAATCAGGGATGTGGTGTGTTCCACGCTCGGTGGTGATATTCGGCGCCGATATAGACGTCAGCATGCGGGGGAATATACCTCAGTGATGCACATCCCCGACCAGGACACGCTATAAGCTTCCGACTTGTCTCCTGGCATGTGTGGGAGTGTAGTGCATGTTAATTGTGTGCAAGTAAGTGGTAAAGATAGGTCAAGGAAGAGGAAGGAAAGACCGCGTGCTGTTCGCGGTCTGTTTGGGTACTGCTCTGGCATTCGCCTGGAATTGGCGAAAAAGACCACGGGAAACCACCTATTATAGCAGGCCACTATAATTCTCTAGAAGGCGGGTGAATTCGACTTAGCTGTGTAGTTGTTGAATATCGGCCGTTATTTGGACTCCAACTCCAGGATCTCCCGCTGCAGAGGCAGAGCTAATGCTGGCTCTGGGATAAACTCAGCCGATGCACCCACGTTTATTCTAAAGCAAGCTATTTAATGGGATGCATTTCTTGACGTCTTAAGTAAAATTCCAACATTTGCAAGTTTAGTTTTCTACGAAACATTAAGCATAATTTTAAGTGAAAACTCTATGCATTATATTCCTTGAAGTTCTCCCTATTATTATTGATTTAAGAGGATAAAATAAGTAAAAATGTAATTGACATTTATTTTCATCAAGAAGGCAGGCGTTGTATGTTGACAACTTTCCTTGTAAAATAATTTTCTTGTACATTGAACGTCCTATAAATGTCAAGGGTTAAGAATAATGAAAAAGATCTAGGTTTATAGTTTAAGTGCATTCAGTTTCGATTTATGGTCCTAACAGATGAGTGTTTGAGCAGTAATGCAGCATATAGGCCTTGGAAGGAAATGAAAATCCAAGATTCATTGCAGGTGATGAGCTGCTGAGCTTGTCGCAGACAGAAACCAATGCTAATTACAACAAATCAATTGCAAACACCTTACCACAGAATAGCGTACTCCTAAATCCACTTGCAACTACAACGCTACAGTCTCTCGAGGAACATTACCAACGTCTGGATAACGAAAAGTGCAGAAATTTTGTCGAAAGCCAGAGAAGTGAAGGTAATTATCAGATGCTTCAGAGAAAAAAACAACAAAATAGTGCCTCAGTTATTTTTAGAGCATGAACGAAAACAAAAATACTCCCATAAATAAGATAAAACATGTGAAAGGGAAGTTGAAATAAAACTTCATTGGAGATTCCATTAAAACCCCGAAAAACATTCAAATTATTTTAAAAAAATATTCTTATTGAATCTTTGAGCAGATTCCTATTGGTATCCCCCTATCGGATAGCCTTGTGGCGTCATGGAGAAAAACACACAAACATTTACAAGTATGTACAAGTTTATTTAGATGTATGTACAATAACCAACTTCTGCTCCGAAACTACACCCTTGTAAGTATTTCCCTGTGGATACCCCACATAGCTAGGGAGGCCCCGCCTCCTCTGACGCTACTCCCGCGCCACTACGGTGACCTCGTCACCCGTGCAATGGGCACGACACGATCCAGCCTGGGCGTAAAGTTTTGCGTATCGCGCGAGGTTTCCAGAATAAAAACCCCCGTGTGAGCTCGTCGGCTCGATTTTATACCAGAGTGCAGCCGTCACGTGACCGTCCTAGGTGTAGGAGGGAGGCTCGCGTCTACGACGTGACCTTCCCGGTCAAGCTGGCGTCCCCTTTGTCTAAATGTATTCCAACGCCGGGGCGCCCAGCTGTTCATACCCGCAAATATGCGATACTTCCGCTCCTCCTCCCACCCACGGCCGCCGTGACGCTACAGCCTTCCTCCGTATTGGCGCTCGCTCCTCTGCATCCTGGGCCTCTGGAGGGCCGTGCGTGACGTCGGCGTTTCCTTTTGCCCTCCGTTGCGCGTTGACGAGGGTCGCGGCGATGTCCCGTCGGCTGCTGCAGTTTCCGCGGGCGACGGCTTCTTGCATTGATCGCGCGCCCTACACATCACAGCCCTCAGAGCCAGTGGGGTAAGGGAACGACGGACATAAACCCAATAGTGCTCGCTTCACCTCACGCCGACTATTTGGAGTCTATTCCGAGCTAGAGACTTCGGAACTCCACAAAAATATACTGAAAAATTATCAGGTATTTAAGTATTTACACATTTTAAAGTACATTTTCTGACTTACGTGATAGATTTTCTTGTTCATTATAGAATTCGAGTTGAAAAATTTACAATGTCCGTGGCCCGTTTGTTAGGTTACTACTCCGGCATTCGCGTGAAATGGATTAGAGAATCCACGGAAAACTACCGTTCCGATGCCACTATAATTAGTGGCTAAAGATCATCTACAAGAAAGCGTAAATAACTATGTAGAATGAACTCAGAATTGGAGAGTTAGAATTAATCCACATAAGAGTATCTGCAAAATCATTACTCTCCGCCGTCCCAAAAATCCTCCAGAAATCATAATCCAAGGAACAAAAAGCCCATGGTCAACCTCCCTTATAAAATACCTCGGGGTACTTAGATAAAAGACTCACCTGCAAATCCAATGATAATGTAGTCATTGACAAAGCAAAACTTAAACTATCCAATTTATCACCCATTAAAAATCGCCGTTATCTTCTGAGGTTAGAATGCAGACTATTAATCTTTAAGTCACTTATATTACCAATGACTTAAGCATGCCCAGTATGGGGTGGTGCTGCATCAAGCACCATCAACAGAGTTAGTGTTCTCCAAAATAAGTATCTGAGAATGAATCTCAATGCGGGATGGTTCATCCACAACCATCAAATCCAATGGGAATTAGATATACTAGAATTAAAGGAGACATTAAAAAATCTTGCCATCAATTTCTACAACCACCTACCAAATGCTCCCCGCACTTCAACATTTAACCTAGGAAGAAACAATAGCAGACCGCGAATTATATCAAGATTCCCGAAAGATAAACTTAAACCTCCTTAACTTGGCTTCCCCCTCGTACCTTTCCACCAGTATACCATCTTTTAATCACAGAACAAAAGTCAAAACTCTTCAGTAGAGTTCAGAAACCAACCGCGACTTAGGCCATATCCTAAGAAGCCTTAAGAAAGATTATGTATCTCAAAACCCTCTAAATACATAATTGTCGAGCGAGAAGAAATAATTTTTTTAAAAATAATTTTAAAATATCCTAATCACTTGCCACTTATAATCTCAACAGATGGTTTCTGATTTTCTCTGAAGTATCGATAAACGAGTCAGAATTCATTTGAAGACAGAAACTTTAGTTTCCTAAACCACAAGAATGGTGTGAAATATGACATCGAAGTGCCAATAATTTTTGTAATGTTGCTTGAAAACAAGATGATATTTTAAATTAACAATCTCCTAACACTGTCGACTGATAGGCAATACTGACCGATTTCGTTTAATTGCTCTCCTTTTTTTCTACATATGAGCAGACATAAATGTGGTGCACGTGTCATGGTCCTTATGGTTTAAGGTTTAATAAAAAATAATAATTCGAATTAGGAAACAAAAAATAATAATAATTGTGTTCAATAAAAATCTATTGTTTCTTTCTGTTTTAAAACGGAAAGCACTTTTACATTCCGCAAACTATAGCATCTAAAAATATATGAAAGAAGCCAGTTTGTGATGATAAATGCGAGCTTGTCATCACATATTATATTTGACAAACGCTGTTCTATCTAAATGTGCTGCAATCGAGTGACCAATGAATCGTCGGCTAAATAGCTTCAACCTAATCGGCGTAATTAATGGATTGATCACGTCAGGAATGGCATGTGGCATATCATCCTTCATCAATACACTGGCATACCGACGACGGAATTACTGTAAATTATATCTAGAAGATTCATTGCAAGATTGTATCAGAACAGAAAATATTAGGTCTTATTACAAACTATATTCCTACTTTATTACTATCTCCAAGTTTACCGTTTATTATAGTAGTTCTTTACATGGCATTGCGAGTAATTTTGCGACTGTTTCGAAACAGATAACAAAATGAAAGACAAAATCAGATGCAATTCTTCGTATTCAATTCCTTTTGATAACATTTAAAATATTCGCAATGGGGAACTATTGAGAATTATGTTATTGGTTCTGTAGAATGAGCTCACATTAGATAAAATCAACAATTATGAACATTAAAACTTTTTGTTTCGTAAAACGACTATGCACCGTATGTAGATTATGAACGAAATAAGGCACACAGAAAGTAATTTATAATATCACCGGAAATAGTTCTTGACGGAAAAAGAAATTTCATATTAAATTATTTTATATCATAGTTCATTTAATAATAGAAAGACGAACTCTGGCAAAGATATATTCAAAATTTCAAAGAAAGTTTTTTGTAGTATTTATTGAAAAATGTGCCCGAAATTATTTGTGTAAAATCTGAGTCTGTGAGTTCATACCTTTAGATCTAACCACAATAAACAAAAAAAAAAGAATGTTAAATCTTTAAGCAGAGCTTGATACACGAGTAGTATTTACTTTAATTCTACATTGGGTACAGCACAAGTTACGTTGTCGTTCAATAATGCAGGGCGCGCTGGGGTTCGAACTGGGGCCAGTGAGGGACGCGCGTCGACTGCAGTACCTGTCCGCAGTACACCGGAGCCCTTCCTCGTGACATATCGTAGCGTGCGGAGTGTACACGAACCTCTTTTGCTACTTTGAAACCAGTCAAGAACTTTTCACACTTTCATTCTACGCCAAATAAATAGTGAAATAAAATATAATGAAAAAATACATGTAACACTTACGCCAATTTGGTTTTAAAAATGAGTAAATAGAAAAGAATCTGAGAGGCAGAAAATTACATCTGTTTCTAGATGAAGGGACTGCCTTCGTAACATCAACAACGTTTTTAGTCATCATTACTATTTATAACAATTGCTAATGCATGCTATTTTTTAAATACCTAATGCATACATACGTATGAAAAAAATTAAGTATACTGACAATACCATCTTAGCTTCGACAAGTTTAAGATAAACGAAAAATCAGAAATGACGTTAATGAAAACCCGATAATTTTCGATTTGTGATGATTTAATTTTGTTTCCTCGACTGATATTTGCGCGAAAGAATTCAGAGATTTACAGCAGTGTATTTCATACATTTTTTCCAGGCGTAATGCATACATATCTTTACACATTAGCTTTCATTCCTCACACTTTCACAACACATTCACTACTATAAGTTGCAAATATAAAAATTTAACGCAAGAAGTTAATTGAACCGGAATGTTTTTGCTTTACAATCCTGCAAAAAAGAAAATTCCAACAATCACTCAATCAATGCATCGTTTATGAGGCGTGTTGAAGCGGGAACGTGGTCTCGCCACAGAGCGCTGACGCCGTCGCGTGCAACTAGGTGCCGAGCACCAGGCGCTGCGAGCGACGTTTACGACTGCGGGGGCGGTCAGGTGCTCGCAGTCGCAGACGTGAACTTGGGGAGCGCTTCGAGGAGAGATACATCGCCTCGCGGAGGGGACAATCGAAACGATAAATTATTCCTGAGTGTAAGGCCGTGAGTTTCCGTACCTTGGGATACCGGGCGAACATTCTGGGTGCCGAGACTAAGGTGAGGGAGTCACGTACAGCCTCCGGGTTCATCTCGTATGGATGTTGCGTCGTGGTTTCCAGAGGGAGCCTGATTTAAAACCCACAGGAAGCTGTTTTCAATAGAAAAATGTGAAAAGAAATTATACAAATTTGTATCGAATGAATGTATTAGTTTCTTGTAATATAACATTAAACATAAATATCGGAATCACGTACGTGCGCATGGCCAACTCTTTATGGAATTCTTTGACCTTCACCTTGAAGCTCAATGCGGTCTTCTTATGCAAACAGCTTTTCCACTCTCACTCACACATTCCACACACGTCCAGCCGAGCGCCGGAGGCAGCGTCACCCCTCGCGGGCACCTCCTACCCAGACACCGCCCCCAGCGAGCGCCCCAGAGCACAACACGTCCAAGGCGAACTCACCTCAGGCACAAGGGGCGGCGCAGCGGGGGTGGCGGGCGGGCGGGGGTGGGGGCGCGCGGCGCGGCGAGCGGGCGGGCGGGCGGGCGGGCGAGCCGGCGTCGTCGGGCGTCGACGGCGCCTCGGCGCTGCTGCGGGCGCCGGTCCAGACGCCACGCGGAGCGCAGCGCGACTGGGCGGCGCGCGGCGGGCGTTCGCCGCCACCGCCGCCGCCGCCGCCACCCCGCTGCGCGCCTGCGCCGCCGCCCGCAGCGCCGCCCGCCCCGCCCGCCCGCGACGCGACTAATAAGCCCCTGCTCAACCTCACCTGTTGTCTGCCTCCCCTCGCGGGAGTTAAAAACTCGCGTGATGCTCCGGAACTGAGATTGGGCACCGAGCAGACAATCTCTTGGAGGGTGAAATGTAAATGGAGGAGAGCGGGAAGGGCTGCTGGGGCCTCTGAAATGCTAATTCTCGTGAATTAGGTAGATGACAGGCAATAGAAGGGGATGCACATTATTACGAATGTGTAAGTAGCGAGAATGACGTTTGTTTCAATGACGTGTTTGGAAATGGGTTCAATGACAAATACGATGAGTTGAACAAATGATTATTAAAAGTGGCCTAACTAAACCAGAAGGTATAAAATTTCTTAGATAAACCTTCTGAAGAATTAATGAAGGAAAGCGATTTACAGAAACAGCAATCAGTCTTAAAAATCTAATAGAAATATATTGAATGTGTGGTGAACGGTGTGGGGGAAAATAATATTTAAATAATGTTTCTTCAATGTATAAACTGAAAATTGAGTAAATGAATGTTGAGGTTGCTGAAGCAGAGAGAATTTATAAAATGAACAAACGAAAGGCAAAGCGTTAACTTCCGTAATTGAGATGTCATCGTTCATGGAATCAGAGAAAGATAAAGAGCACGACTTGCGGTTGAAGGATCCTTGGAGACACTTTGGAGCTGGGAGAAGCGACTGGCGGACGTTCGTCGAGGATAAATGAGCAACCGAGAACAATTCGGAAATGAGACCGAACAAAGCAGGGAAGGACGTTGTCAGCCGCTCACAAAACTCGTCGCTGCAGGCACATCCCACAGCAGTGCATTGGGTGCTGGTGAAAAACAAACCCGCTATTATTACAAAAAAAATCGCTCACGTTCTGCCTGGCGAGAAGCTCATATGTATCCCATACAATGGAATGCGCGACATAATTTCTGCTCTTCCCATTGTAGTGCACGAAAGAGAGTGAGAGTTTGCTTTCGAAACGACTCGTATTTTTTGTTTTCGCAAGGTCTTACGGGAGGCATCACCGTGCTCATGCAATCGAGAATTCGGATCGATGGAAAAAAACAAGTCGTGTGCTGCTCAGCGACCCAGAAATAAATGAAGGGCGCAGCGGTCCAACAGCGAGCGTAAACAGAGGACGATCGGTTGCTGCCTCTGAGCTTTCGACGCCCACGCTCCTGCAATGGGCGGCTGTTGGAGGAGCATTGAGTACAGAGACAACACCACTTAGCTGATGAAATACGAGTTGCTGTTAGGCGCGCGGAGAAGTGATTAGCCGAACTAGTGCGAGGATCCTGTGAAGCAGCTTAATAATTCAAGTGACGCCTGCAGAAGTTCATCAAAGACGTTTCAGAGGATGGAGTATATGATAAGGATGTTGAGAGGAAACAATGAAACTACCGTAGTTTGATGGATAAAATTAAGTGATCTATTGTTACGACTTGTATGAACGCGACGCTGAACACAACAACGGCCGGAGAGCGGAGGTTTGGGTGCAGAAATTCTGTAATCTCTAGTGATGACTAAACAAGAGATCAGATGGTACAACGTGATTTTGCAGGATGAACTTCAGTTAACTCACGGAGTGGAGAGGATATAAAAGGCAGAGGTCATTATGTGGGTTGGCGAGCATCAAGAAAAGTAAGAGATAGGATTCGTTGCAATTAATGATTGACGAATTGGTATCTTATTATAAGGTACGTTCTTAGACAATAAGAACGAGGGTAAGAAACAAAGAACGAAATTAATCGTGTTACTAAAAAGTGTATATGAAAATATCATAAAGAATGAGAACAACATACAGCCAATTCGGTAGTAGTGTCACGCAAACATTTAATATGAATTACCAAATAATTTGATGCAGAGGCCTAGTGTGCCTTTTTTACCAAAGGGAGCTATCGGTTAAGCTGTGAGTCGTGTGTGATAATCTGTTTACTTGTGAATCGTGTATGTGTGATAATCCGTTTACTTGTGAGTCCTGTAAGTGTGATGATTCGTCGCATTTTCTTCGTAAGAACCAAGTTCAACAAAAGTGGGGCCTGGGCAATTCTTTTAAGCATCCCTTCTTTCACTGGAAAAAATTGAAGAAAAATTTGAAAAAGATTTTGAGAAAATGTTTTTTATAAATTGCAGTAATGAATGCAGAAATTGTGCAAGAACTACTAGTTTCATCACAAAAATTGTACATGACCTATTTCAAAGAGCTGTTTTTAAAACATTTTGTTTAAAGAAAACATCTCTATCTTCAATTTTGTAGCTTTTAAATGTTAACTTCGTGCAATTTTCGATAATACAGAGTTCGTCGGAAATGATTTTTTTAACGTCCTTCGAGAAAATTTAACTTTTCTAGCTTCTCTAATAATATAAGTCACTCTTAGCTTAAATTTAATTCTAGGAGACATTTTAAAGAAAAAAATTCAAGCCGTTTTCAGAAAAAAACTGTTAAAAATGTTTTAAAAGGTCTGGATTTCTCACAAAATTACCAGAAAATTTATCATATTTTAGAAAAATAGTACATGACCTTATTTCAAGGTGGGTCTTTAGAGAACAGATTTTATGAAGGAAAAATATCTATATTCAATAATGCAGATGTAGAAACATACCAAACAATTGAACTTTTGCCATTTTTAAAATATCTGGGATTTCAACGAAAATGAGATTTATACCTTTGTCTTAAGCGTCCTTTGGGTTATTCGAAGACAAAGTTTAATAAAAAAACTTGATTAAACTTTAAAAACTAAAAACAAAATATCCATTTCAAACTCAGGGGGCCTCAAGTTCATTTAAATAGATTGAGAAATATCAATTTTGGAGGAAATAAGTTGAACGGTTTAAAAGTTAGCGTTGACCACAGACGGACAGACTTTTGCTGTCAATGAATTTTTGGCATCAAGTTCCCACAAAAAATGAATTCTGACAACACAATGCGTTATAGAAAGTAATTTGCTATATGTAGGAACAAGATTCATCCCCTTTTTCGTTATCAGGGCCCAGCAATAAAAGTTTTTCTGTCAAAAATTCGCCGTTTTCGGGCACACGATGACAATACTTCCTCTTCTTATGAAGGAAGGACGAAAAAGTAAAGATTACATAACAAGAGAAGATAATGCACATTGACATTACTTTGCGCACTTGCCTGAAATACAAATTGACCACAACCAGGGAACCTGCGAGTGTTAGTAAAGAACTGCTGCAGTGGACCTTGTTGTCTTGAGCTTCTAGGATTGTTCGTCGCTTAATGTGCTTCGGTACGCATAATAATTATTATGTTTATTTTTTAGGTTTCTAAACGTGTTCTCCCCGACAGGCTTTAGGTCATGTGACCTGTTCTAGCACTTATTTTTCTTCTCGGTCTACATACGTCCCTTCTTTCTTCTGTTCTATAGTTCATAGTTGTGAATGCAAGTCGGTACGTTGGCATTCTTGGTACATGATTGCTCCATTTTATCTTATTTTCGTGAACTCTTTTGTGTTATTATTTAAATTTTAAAATATCTCTTATTTCAGAATTACTTCTTTTGTCGAGTGCACCCTAGTGTGTTTCGCAGAAATTTAATTTCTGCCGTTTGTATTTTATTTTTGATCTTCTTCGTGTTCACTTGTGTTTCACTAGCATCCATCACTGTGTGGATTGAAATTGTCGTTGAAAGTGTCTCCTTTCGAGTTCGGTTTCTCAGATACGTATGTATCATTCCAAAAAACATTTAGGAATTTTACTAATTTATCTTCCACGTCATGATCTATATTAACCCTAGATTACAAAGGCGTCGTCTGTCAGACGACGCAACTAGTGCCGAAAGCTTCCCCACCCCTTCCCCTCACTCTGCGTTTATGAAACTCTGTGTACCTTCATTGTGTGACTAGCCAGAGAAATACACGTGACCTTGTGCGCGTGCCTATTTCCGGTGTACGCCATTTCCGATGTACGTCAACACGCGTCTTCCAGAAGACTACGCCTTTGTAATTACGTCAGTTTTTTTTTTGGCGCTAAATTGACTAATACTGTGGATAGAGAATGCGAAAATGCATAATGAATACCTTGTCTTGTAGCATTTAAGTGTTATTCTGAACATTTAGCAAACATAATGGGACGACGGAATCATAGCAAAGGTCGCATGATGAAGCATCACTGCGGACGCTTCTCAAAAGCCATATGTGTTGCCAGCACCAAGCAAGTGTGTGCTGTGAGTGTCAAGTTATTTAGGTGTATCTATAAAAACCTTTAAAATATATTTACTAATTCCATACTATACATGTTCAATCCATTAAATTGAGTGTTTCATTGGAAAAATGATTTTTTTCTTTATTTTTACCAAACGTCGTCTGTCAGACTACACCTTTTAATGACGCTTGATACAGGTCGCCTTTGTAATCTAGGGTTAAAGGATGTATCACAGCCCAAGTGTTTCAAGTTGCTAACTTGTTCTATGCCAGTGCTGTCCAACTGGCCGTGTCGTTTATTGTGGCCCGCGGTGCCATTTCTTGTACCCCGCGAAAGGTTATTAAACAATCGAGATGGTTCCTTGCATCCATGCCAAGCATTATTAACATGCTTTTCACGTACACACGTCATATTAGTAATAATAATTTTCGTACGTGAACGGTTTTAGTTTTTACCAAATTTCACTTAACATAACGCGCCTGGCGCACACGCTCTGCCGCGGTCA
Source organism: Teleogryllus oceanicus (assembly GCA_964035755.1). NCBI lineage: Eukaryota > Metazoa > Arthropoda > Insecta > Orthoptera > Gryllidae > Teleogryllus > Teleogryllus oceanicus. Next base: position 125,006,656 of record CAXIVR010000004.1, read on the forward strand.
ATACCCCATTAATGTAAAGGTTGGTTGCTTGATTTTTAGTGATTCCGGGCGCGTCAACAGCTTAGGTCATTAGTCCCGTACGTGTAGTGCATGTTTTACCCTCGGGAGATGGCGGTGATCTTCCCCCGCTGGATGGCGAGATCCGGCGCCGACCTACCGTCGGCTAGTGCGGTTTTCCCTAACCAGGACTCTCCCACCAGCGGGGCACCGCCCCGGTCGGGACAAGCTCTAAACTCCCGACCGGTCTCCCGGAATCTGTGGTAGCGTAGTGCATGTTTGTGTAAGTGTGTGTCTGTAAGGGGAGAGGATAGGACAGGACAAAGAAGATGAAGGGAAGATCGCACGCGGTCCGTGGCCCGTTTGGTAGGGTACTGTTCCGGCATTCACCTGGTGTTGATCGAAGAAACCACGGAAAACTACCGATTAGAGCAGCCAGCCTCTACAATTGTCCTCCATACAGCGACTGAATTCGACCTAGCTGAAAAGCTAGAGCCATGAATGTAAAATTAGGTTAAGTTTAGGTTTAAATATTTTTTCTAGTAAATTAAGAATTTCAAAATGATCCCAATGTGTTTCACTGCGTTATGCATGGTACGGTGATATCATGTTTGGTTCCATCTTCCCCCGGTTTAGAGCAACCGGGAAAACTGCTGAGATCAACAATACCAGGAAGACAGGAGTGTATAGCCCAAGTAATCCAAATACCGCCCGCATTTTATTATTTTAGGTTTTAGTTGCCGCCATTGAGGCCTTGCAAGTTGGACATCCCTGTTATCGAACGTAGTTCCTTTTTTTTATTTTAGTTGTTACGAATTGACCACGAAGGTCCATGACCTTTGATTTGTGGGCGGACATTTCAAGACCATATTCAAATTTTCGAATAAATGTATTGTACCTTCAAATTCAAAGAGAAGCAGTGTATAAATCAGAAGGAAGACAAAAATGAAGCAGGAAGGAAAAAATGTTGGAAAAATTAAAAAAATGATTAAGAGAGAAGTGTACTATCATACAGGCACTAAACGAAGAAGGAATTTTTTTATAAAAACATGAAAGATGGAAATTCAATATCGTATAGACACAATTAATTCGGAATTGTTGAGAATGATAATTACGAAACTTCTAACAATAAGACATGTAGAGGTAGATCATCAATGAAAATGAGAAGGGAACTCGATAAAAAAAGTCAGACATTTACCTCTAATTAGTAGTCAATTCATTATACATTGTGTTTTGCAGGTACAAGAACTGAGCCCATTAGGAAGTGTCAAAACAATTATGCATAAGTGATCTGAACGTGACCTTCTTATTTAAATCTTCTTAGATATATCTGCACGTATGCTTCTGCGGGCAGAAACTATACACGCCATTTGATTAACTTCTGCGTTGATCTTCCCCCGCCGTATCTCGCTATTAAACGGGGGAAGATCACCCCGCCACTCCTGATGAAAAGCATGCACTACACGTACGGGACTAACGACCTCAGTACTTGACGCGCCAGGAATCACTAACAATCATCATCAATGGGGCTATTGGTTCGCCTCCCTGCAGCTGCTCCGTGACCTTGTGCATTGGGTGTGGCCAGCGAAGGAACGCTCACCGCCGCGCCGACCCGCAGTAGGGATGTGCCCTTAACAGCTGAACTGTTATTTCTCAACAGTTAACGTTTCGTAACTGTTACGCAAAACAACAGTTATTTCGTTTATCCTGTTATTGGCTGTTATCGGTTGAAATGCTTAGAACTGCAATCTACTGGGCCTAATCCGAACTACTGCAAGCTTTCGTGGCAACCATTTTGTAAGATAACAGCTTCACTGCAGCAAATCAATCATCAGTTGCCAGTGTTTAAATTATATTCATTAACACATAATTCGTCATTATTACACACCATGTGCCACAATATTATTATATTTTATTGTGTGCACGACAATAAGAAGTTTGCCCTTTAAATTAAGTCCGTCCAATATGTTTATTAACTTATTTCTGTCCCATTGCTTATGTGAGATCAACTAATATTTTCCTAGGTCCGATAAAATAAAATTCATTACGGTCTAATAACTCGCATTATAATACATGATATTCAACAGTCATTACCACTTTAGCTATAGGTATGCAAAAACACAGTTTCTCATTATTTTTGGCACTCGTCACTTCACTATGCACAAGTTGCATATTTGAAAGAATATTTGCGATCTTAACCCGAATCACTTTCATTTTAGTAATATTCTATACACATTATATAAATAACTATTCATCCTTGGCAGTTCATCCAGTCTCGTTCATATCAGCTGCTTCTCTGTACAAACATGTTTGGGAACGTAGTGCAAGCAAGCACCGGAAGGCAGCTGCACAAGCTTTACGGTGCTACCAACGTTATTCGTTTAGCGTGATTTGACTCTTAGCAGTCACCATAATTGATTTAACTCTTAGTTAATCTTAGCAGTCGGTCATGTTAGGTTGCTGGTCATTGACCTGTTATTTTCCAACCGTTATTAATAACAGCTATTACGAGTCAACTGTTATTGTGATAACGGTCATTGAAGAAAAGCTGTTAAGCCCATCTCTACCCCGCAGCTCGCGTTCGCTCCCTTGTTTTGTCCAAGCCTCAGAGGGGGTCCTCCGCGGCGCCGGCGCCCGCGCCCACGCAGCCTTCCGGAAGCGGCCCCAGCAATCTCCCCCCCGGACCCCTGCATCAGCACGGCAACTCCTGCGTCGAGGGAAAGTCGTAGGCTTCCGCGGCCGGAGTCATGTGAATGATCTTGGCTGTCCGGGTGATGTCGCGTCGAAGGCTGTGTTGCCGACGTTTCGACCATCGATGGCAGACCAGCCCTGAGGAAGACCACGAAAAGATGGTCGAAACGTCGGCAACACAGCTTTCGACGCGGCGTCACCCGGACAGCCAAGATCATTCACAGCGTTCTTCAAAGTTTCTTCCAAATGTAACTCTTTCCTTATCTAGTTTTGTTCACATGTTCCTTCTTCCTTAATGGGAGAGTAAAAAATATTCGTTTGAGAATTTTCTTGATTTTAAAATATGTTACTAGTGAGAACCCGTCAAAATTTGACGGTGACATCGGAGATAAATGTGAAATACTGTGCCCAGACTAATGTTCACAATATGTTGCATTGTTTGGATCTTCAGGGTATAACGAAGATATTCTGTGTTGTGAAGTTCCCAAAATTTTGAACACGTATGGCTCATGACCAGATGGCAATGCAATCTCGGCACCAAAAGACACAAAAGAAAGACCACTATTATACTGACGGATATCTAAAGTTAAGGATAAAGTAAAGAATTTTTAAAGTTTTTTATGTGTCATCATCTCCTATAAACAACTTTGATTTCTTCTGGCAGATTTCTCGAAGGTAAACTTATTTTCCCATTTAAGCAATACAGAGTAAACTCGTTTGCAGAATTTCTCTCACATAGGAAGTACAAAGCAGAACAAAACTGACATTTCATAGACAACGAACCTACAGAAAACGAAATGACCTCACTAACATGACCCCTACGTTGACTTTCTCTTTCCCTGCGACCACTTAATGTACCTACATTTGCGTCTTTTGGGGCGCGTGGGCAACGATTCGGAATTCAACATAACCTGTGAACACCTGTGAACAACTTCACTACTTAGTACAACCGAGCAAAACCCACTGTCCGAATGTTCTCTACAAAATACACCACAAAACCATATACATGCAAACTGTCAACGCCACAATGCAATTATTACACTGAAACAAAAACTTGACGAATTGTAAACAAATCTCAACAATCAAAACAAAACATCAAGCAGCGTCACCATGAAGCAGCGTGCACTCACATATATCGACTCATATATATTGATTTTGAAACATCCACCTTTGGAAGAAAACATTTGACTATTGATAAGCGTACTATTAAAGAATGATTTAATTAATGAATTTACACCGTAAATGTTGGTGAATCAACACAAACAATATCTGATAACACATCTAGCGATCACATTCTTTCATTTAAAGGAAAAAAGACTACAATTGTTTCAGTAGAAGCTCTAAACGAAGCTATGGCAGAATACCTTATTTTTTTAAATACATAGATTATCAATATAGGTTAATAATATTACTCTCCTTAGATATGACTGCCTAAAATATCTCATAGGGGTCTTTAGATAGTGAAACTGAAAGAGTAATTTGAATCAATAGAAGGCTGTGATGTCAGCATGCAACGGGTTAGGACGGCAATGAGGTTGTAAACGGAAATAATTCCGAGAGTTGATTATGATTGAGAAAAGCAACAGAAGTTAATGATAATGGGCCCGTACACATTCAGCATAGTGACAGTATTATCCGGAACATTTTACCCGTTCGGGCAAAATGGATTGTCTCTTCGTACATCCTTCATCTTACATTACTCCATATTCAGTAGCTCATATCCTGAGTACATTACAGCTCAGCTCCTCTCATTTACTTTAAAACAATTTTATTATTATTATTCCTTCTTAACGCTTCCTTTGCCGATTTCTTCTTCGGTCTTCGACTTCTCTGTCTCTATTTCATTCTTCGTTTCATTGCTCCTTGTACCTCCCTCTGGCCGCTTCAACTTTTTACAGCGCGTTCCTCCCCCCAATGGAGGTGGCGATGGTGATTTTGGTGATGACGTGTGGCGATGGTTACGGCGAAGAGTGTGTATGGCGGTGAATATGAGAAAGGAATAGCAGAAAGAGGATTGAAAGATGATAGATACATGATGATCGCAGAGCCCCACAATGTCACAACAGAAGCGAACGCCCATACCCAATACAGAACGCAAACCCGCGATCCTTCGAGCCGAGAAAGTTGTGACGCTACCATCTTCAAGATATTGGCAACCCTGATCGGCCCCTACGGGAAAATCTATCACACTAAGTAATATCTCGAGATGTGCTGTGAAAGCCAGTAAATTCACGACTCGCGTAGCGAGGAGTGAATTCACGGTCTGTCACAGCACTTAGACTGACATTTAGTGTGACTATTTCACGAATTAAAACTTAATATGAATCAAATCGATAATTAAAATCACAGGAATAACGAAAAAAAGAAATATTACTCAAAATTGCTACCGGAATATGTGAACTTTCATTGAGCGTTTCGAGTTATCACTCCTGGAATAACTGATAATGAAGTAAAACATGAATAACAGATTAATGCAGAAATGATTTGATATATATTTCGATTTTATGGTTATAAAAGTTTCAAAAAAACAATTACTACAAAGGTACTTACAAGAAAATTTATTAAAACACAATTATTAAAGTTGTAGGAAGGCGCATAGTTTTGATATCATCCGTATTATTTGTACTCATAATCTATTCTTCGCATATAAATTGCCCAAAATATGTGTGATTTCTTCATTTGTAGTTTGTGCTGTCGATTTGTTTTCTTTCTACACAAAATTCTTGAAATTGCTTCCATACACTTTCTCTGTTTCTTTTGCTGTTTTTCGGCACTGAATCTTTAATAATATATTATATTTCAGAATTTTAAACATTACCAAAACGACACTTTTTTAGTACTTTATGCAATTAAGCAACATCATAAACGAGTTGCTTTCGCTATTTTTTATATAACAGCATTATAAATGTTTAAGAGAAGCAAACTTTTATTGAGAAACAACTTCCTTGTGACGTCTCGGGTATTAGACATCTGTACGAGAAAATGGTGGTCGGCTGCCCATTTACCGTTACCACCTCAATATTCTCTCGTTGCGATTGGTTTAATGTGTGATGACACTATCATTCGTGCTGTAGAATCTAATACGTCATCATTTGTGCTGTAAAATGGTAATACGTCATCATTAGTACCGTAAAATACTAATACGTCATCATTTGTGCCGTTAAATACTAATACGTCATCATTTGTGCCGTAAAAACCCTTTTATGAACGATTTCTTGCAAAAGAAAAGGTAGTTTATAATGCAGGTATACAAAAAATATTATATTTTATTATTTAATAGGTAATTATTACAGCCAAATTAGAAACTTGATCCAATGTGGCTAGGCCGAAGGCCTTTAAGCCATTACAATACCTACATTCTACCGAGTTCTAACCTTTCGCCTTCTGGTATTCACCCCAATGGTCTCTCCATCGCCTCAAAGCCGGAAACAGGACCATAAGGTACGACTGAGGAAAAACCCTGAAGGGGAAAAACCTGCCGTCAGAAGCCGAGTACATGCTACTCTATCCGGTTTTAGACTATTTATTTATTTGGCGCGGGCGTCAGGCATTCTCCTTCCAGTGTTTGGCCTCCACTGCACCTGAAAACAAACAGCACCACAGAAAATCGTCGCACCAACGCCTCTGCCTAACATTTCCGATTCCCACTTCCTTCGCCCCTAATGTGCTTTATTTTAGCCGTTTCTTTTATTTTATTTTAATTTAATTTATTTTTAATTTATTTAACTTATTTTAATTAATTTAATTATAATTTAACTTATTTTATTAATTTAATTTTAATTTATCTAACTTATTTTAATTAATTTAACTTTTTAATTATTTTTATTTTAATTTATTTAACTTGTTTTAAATTAATTTAATTTTAATTTATTTAACTTATTTTAATTATTTTAAGTTAATATATATATATATATATATTTATTGACTTATTTATCTACTTATACTTAACAATTGACTACAATTTATAACTTTTATTTTATTTTATTTTATTTTTTTTTTTTTTTTTTTTTTTTTTTACTGTTTACTAACCTAACATAACTTACTGACTAACTTAATTATTGTTAGTTTATTGATTTATTACATATTTCTCTCCAGTCTAGGCTCTGCTCGTACTAACCACTGCTGTTTTCCCACTCCTTAATTTCCGTTTCTCTAGTGGTCGAACCTTTCCGAGAAATGTTCCTACTTCTTTCATGAAATTAGCTCTCTTTTATCCCTAGAATGTTTTGGGCGAGCGTTACGTTCCTATGTTGGAAGTAGTAATTTCCATTCCATCCATTTTCCTCTCCAAATTTCGGTCGCACTGCAAATTAAAAGGATATGGATCAGTCTTCCTATCACCGCAAAGCCACAGATGCCATTACCATTCGAGTCCTTTAATCTACGTTGCATCCACCCCCGACCCTGAACCAAGCGTATCCCCTCTTGCGTCCTTTTTGCGTGTGTTTACGTAACGTTCGCAACCCCATAACGGACTCGCGTGGATTTGCCAACTAGCGAACGTTTTTCGGCCGTTGCTGCCAGGATCTCTTGCCTTTTAATATCCGCAAGTCTATCCAAATTAACCGTTCTATGTCACGTGTTCCCCTATCTCCACCATTTCCGGAGAAACGTCTCCAGACCTGAACGTTCAGTAGCAGTTTAATTTTATACGACCAGTAGCGTTGGTTGCTTCCTGTAACTGCACCCGAAAACATCTATTTATAAGTGAGTCAGTCTGTTCACCTGCTAATTTAATCCAAAGTTTAATGGGTTTCATTTTAAAATCTTTCCAAATTCCTACTACGA